>JAVQJF010092575.1:0-55981 GCA_036023855.1 Gadopsis marmoratus
TTTGTTAAAAATGGCATGTGCTAATGTGGACAGAGAAAAATAGTCATGAGAGAAAGAGATACAGAGAGTTTTTTGGCACCAGGCCTTTCTTGTGAGTACTTCTATAGTGTTATTCTAGAGAACTTGTTATAATAAGATATAAAGTGTTGCTGTAACTTGTATCTGATATGATGCTGTTGCTGCTGCAGCGCAAACTATTGATGGGTACAATGCATTTATCAGCCCCCCCACACAATGTCACCACCAGCCGTCACTGGATAGTTGTAATATTGAAACTGGAGAAATGGACTGAGCCAGGACTCCAAAGTAGAATGAAGTGATTAAAAACCCCAAGCACAATCCTATGCATCCTATGCAACGTGGAGCCGAGCTTACAGGTTGAGAACACTTACAAACACTATTGTTTATGCTTTACCAATGGTGGTCCCACATTTTGTACAAACATATCCCAATGAAGCTGGACAGCAGAAAAATGGCCAAAATCACCTGTGTATCGACTCTTCACACAGTATCAAATGTAAAAGAACTTATGACAATGATTAATTCAAAAGGTCAACCATCTTCTAAGGTCAAAATGACAAATTCGGGATCTGTCAGCTATAAAGTCAATGTTTTATATACTTGTCAATGGCATAGCTAACCTACCTGTCTAAAACAAGCTTTGCACTCCAAACTTGCAATGCTCCGGTGAGCAAGAAATTGAGTATCAAACTGTCTTTCAATAATTGCATGAAAATGAGAAAAACTAAAGAATGTAATTAGGTCAATAGTATAAGAAACACAATAACAAAAGCAATTTAAACCATTTCAGTATAGTTTGCAAAAGCACAAATGTTGCTGTCCTCAATGTTAACGTTTAAGCATTAAGCTGAAGAGTCTGTTCGTAGTTGACAGGTTGTTAATAACTTGATGATGAAAATGATTTAGATTACACTTTGTTTTTTTTGTCCACATTTCCACAGCAAGGTTCACATTGTCATCACAGCTAAACAGAAAATTAGATAGCACACTACAGCATGTCGATCCATAAGCCAAATATTTTGTCTGATTTCCCCAGCATCATGTAAAACATGTATGTTAGGCTCATTCCCAGTGCCCTTGACCAAGCCAAGGCACTGGCTTAGAACTGGAGTTGGTCACAGGGGGGTGCACAGTGGCTGTCATACAGTCAAATCATTGGTGAATGGGTTTTGAAATAAGCATCCAAAGCTTATGAAAAACAACAGGTTATAAAATAACACAGTTCAGCTTAGTTTTTACAATATAGCGACTACCTTTTAATCCTCCCAGGTTGGCATCATTTGTCCTGCATAATCTTTCACAAGGCATCATCTGTCCATTAATGATACTGTTATTTACTCACTTAAGCACACACAGCTTCTTACAGTCTCACCTCTGGCCGTTTCAGCTCCTCTGTGACATAGTTCAGGTTGTACCAGCCAGCGTAAGACCAGAGTCCTTGATAAAAAGACATTCCTAGAGTGCTCAAAGAGTACTGAGTGCCTTTAAATGCATTCTCAACTTTCAGATTTTCCACAATGACACAGCTGCTCTGTATGACCTCAACTATCCCTCCAATTACAATTAATGTCAACGTCAGCACCTTTGCCACCAAGAAGACCACTTGGATTCTGATGGCAAGCCGGACATTCAAGATGTTGGCTATGGCAACAACTAGTATGGCCACAGCTGCAGCAAACTTCACAACCAGCTGCGGAGGATGGCAGTCAACGTAAAAGGGTACTGTAACATACTCTGCAATGCTAATTGCCGTCGCTGCAATGCCGAATGGCTTCACAACCAGGATAAAGGTGATTGCTGCGAAGAAAGCTGGGCATGAACCATAGATCCTCAGTATGTAGATGAAGTCCCCACCAGATTCACAAATGACTGTCCCAAGCTCTGTATAGGACAGCGCTGCAAACATAGCCACAACTCCTGAGAGAGCCCAGATCACCAGACTTGCTCCAGGGCTTCCCACGTATGCCAGTAAAAACTGTGGGGACATGAATATACCGGATCCGATCATGGTTCCTGAAATTAGTGCTACACCGCCAATCAACCCAATTTCCCGCTTCATTTTCAGGGCTTCGGGTGTTTTGTCCGCCATAGCCAAGTAGATCAGAGAGCAGAAGATGAAGATACTGTAGTTACTATTCGCCCTTAAAGAGTATACAGTAAAACTGTAAGTTACTCAGATATACTACTGACCTATCTGTAGTTGTAAATCATTGTACAATAATCATGCAATCCCTTATCTAGATATGATAATTTCGTGTCGAATTGGCAGCTCCATTCTGTTACTCATGAACTAACCTCACACTTGCACTCATTGTGAAATTTACTGTCAAGCCTTGTTTATTTGTGTGACTTACAAACACTGAGATTACAGGTTGATACAAGACGTACGATCGTAATAAATGATGCATCTGGGAGGGGACTGGGTGTTACTGGTCAATGGGAATTTCTTGATTTGGTCAATATGTGGTTGATTATCCAACAATATCAATAAACAATGAATGACAACAAAAAAAGATGCATCATCTTGCATATCTCCAGTTATATTAGATTGCATACATAGTCTCCTAATTTCATATTTGCTAACAGCATAACTGTATTTGTTTTTATAATTTATGAACAGTAAACAGTGAAACTCTTACTTCTGGATGTTTCAGCTCTTCAGTTAAATAATTCAAAGTGTTCCAGCCATCAAAGGACCACAAGCCCAGATAGAAAGCAATGCCAATGGAGTTGACAACAGCGTTTGTTCCCTCAAAAGAGTTCTCAAAGTTCTCAACGTGTCCTCGGAAAAGCATCACAACACCTCCCAGTGCGATCACTGCCAGTGCCAGCACTTTGACTATCATGGAAACCACCTGGATGGCGGTGGCCAAGCGGACACTCAGACAGTTAACTATGGCCAGCACAATGATACCTGCTGCAGCGACACACTTCACCACCAGTTGTGGAGGAGCGCAGTCGTAAAAGGGGGCCACGACGTATTCAGCAAAGCTAAGAGCAATTCCTGTGGCACTGGCAGGCCTCATGACAATGATGAAGCTGAAGACAAACATGAAAGCCACCACGTTCCCTGCTGTCCGCAGCATATAGATATACTCCCCTCCAGACTCTGGTATGACTGTGCCCAGTTCAGAGTAGCAAAGCCCCCCCAGCATGGCTATCAACCCACAGGACAACCATATAATAAGGCTGGCGCCAGGGCTGCCGATAGTAGACAGCACATACTGGGGGGACATGAAGATCCCAGATCCCATCATGGTTCCAGCAATGAATGACACAGCTCCTATAATCCCCACTTCTCTCTTCAGACTGAGCGTCTGTCTGTCACTCATCATACCCATTATATCAACGCTTCTGCTTCCTCAAGGCATTCACAGTGGAAACTGGAAGTGCAGAGATGGTTGTAGATTAACTGCTAACTGCTGGTAATGTTAAAGCCATAAACTCAAAACGAGGTGAAGACATGCTTCAACCAATGTGGGGCATGGCCTGTCTTCGACTTTGCTCAACTCATCCTTTCTGCAGCATTGATTTGTGAAGGAAATCCACATTGTTTCTTCCTCCGAGCGGCCTACTGCCAGGCACCAGAAGTGACCCTTTCACACTGAAACAAAGTGTGGGAAACCTGTTTTTGTGACTTTGGTCATTACTTCCAGGACTATTCTTTTCAACGGTCACACTTTCCATGTTTATTTTAAAGATAGTTAGATATTTGTGAGCTTTTGCGAACATATTATCTCCAACATATTATAATTTTCCTACCCAAGAAAGCCACTGCCACTGAGGTTACTTTCTGTGCTGTTTTACAGCAATACAAATAATAATGTTTCAGCAAATTAACAAGGCATAACTGTGCTGATCAGCTTAGAAATGGTATAATTACAGAACAGAATATGGACCTGCAGCAGATCTACCTTGAAAGGGCAAATCAATTCAGGAAAAAGTGGCAGGAATAAAACTAGGTGTTCATGCACTGCAGTCAAATAACCTTTTCTTTTGATCTTTTGCTGCAATTTTCCCAACTTTGCTTGTAGGACAAAATCCTCAATCATTGTTACCTCTACTCCCTGAACCCACAGAGAGAGATGCACTACAATAACAATTTATACTTGCATCCAAATTTTAAGTTATGCAGAGCGGCAGCAAGCATCATCTGAACTTCAGAGTCAAGATCAGAGGAGAACGGCAACACAGACCTCAAGGTGAAACAGTCCAGACCATCCTGATGATTTTTACATGGACCTTTTTATTGCTAATGAACCCAGGTAACCCAGGGTGACTAATTTCATGCTAGTCTGAATTGATGCCTCAAAGGGAACCACAGAAGTGCAAGGGGCAGCTGTCTCAGCAGGCTGTAGTAGTGAGGGCAACAGGCTCCAACGGAGCTCCTAGTGGAAGCTCAACCACACATTCTTGTCAAGCAGACAAAATACTGTTTTGTGCCAATCAGTCACAATATGCTCTCCAACTTGTGATAACTGCTCCTTAGTGTAGGCCTCTAATAACCCCTTAGCTCCAACGTACCTACCACAGCTGAAGCTGACTCATCCTTTTTGCAAGTGTTGTTGTGGATAAAATGAATCCCCATGACTTGGATAGACAACAACACACTGACCCGTGACTTCACCAGGAAAACCCAAAACAGATTTTTATTTATTTATTTACTTTTATTCGCTCCATTTTCAATAAGAAGGAGGTTACCCAAGTAGGTAGGAGCTCTCAGGAGCGCCCCCCGAGGCACAAACAGGGACTGGGTGATGTTGCCAGGGAAGAAAGAATGTTCCACACTCGGGACGATGACAGCTGACAAAGTTATTGTTTTTAATGTTTTGATAAAGTTAGACTTTTAATGCTGACTGGCAACTTAGATTTTTTGTTCTAACACCACTAACAATTTCTATTGTATTTTACCAAAACAAAGCTCACGTAAAACACTAGACTGGACTGCTTCGTTTTTATATATAGTTATCATCGAACTGCAACATATTTTTGCAGCCTCCTCTGTTCTTTGCTCATGGATGTTTTCACCGATATCCTATGTACTACATGCTACACACTGTTATGCCAACCTACCATGAGCTGGCTGACACCTACTCACCCTGGCTGGTGAGGGTCTCATAAAAGACTGTTGGGAGACAGGCAGAGTCTCCTCGAGCAGCCGAGAACTCTCAACATATTCTGATCGTTTGTATATTTGGAACTTCAACTGTCCCAGCTTAAGTGATTGGCTAAAGCTTGAAGCGTGCAAACACAAAAGTTGATAAAACCGCTTTTAGTTTTTGTGCAGCACACACCTGGAACACTTTACAACACACATTAAAAGTTAACACAATTGTATCTATAGGCCAATTTAAAACCACGATGACAGACTACTCCGCCCCTGAATGTAACTGTTTTCATTAAAGATGAAATGAAAAAATTAAATACTGTATAAAGTCATGTGGGTGGCGGATATAAAAGTTTAAACGTTAACTGATTTTAGTCATCTGTAATCTAGATTGTGTGGCTTTAAACAAATAAACGGCAGCAATAAACAAAAATCTTTATCTCTCAAGTGAAACATTTAATACTTTTCTCAGGGTCAGGGATGACATGGACTGTTTATTGGCCTTACTCAATAACTCCTTTAGTGCAATAACACTTTCCTGTTGATGAAACCCTTTTACTTACGTCTGGACGCTTTAACTCTTCAGTCACATAATTCAGATTGTTCCAGCCATCATATGACCACAGTCCCTGGTAGAAAGCAATACCAATTGGATTGATGCCCACATTTGTGTTTTCAAAGGAGTCTTCAAAGTTTTCAGTGTGCCCTCTGAAAAGCATCACCACGCCTCCTATTATAATGGCTGCCAGGGTCAGAACTTTGGCCACCATAAAACACACTTGGACTGACACTGAAAAGCGAACATTAAGGCAGTTCACAGTGGCCAGCACTGTAATCGCAGCTGCAGCCACGCACTTCACCAGCAGCACTGGAGGGGGGCAGTCAGGGTAGAAAGGTGCCACAACATACTGAGCAAAACTCAGCGCGATGCCAGCGATACTAGCAGGTCTCGCAAACAACACAGAGCTGAAGACTAACATGAAGGCGAGGACTGGACCTGAAGTCCTGAGGATGTAGATGTACTCCCCCCCTGAGTCTTGTATAACAGTGCCCAGCTCAGCGTAGCAGAAAGAAGCCAGTATCACCAGTAAACCACAGCATGCCCACACCACCAAGCTGGCCCCAGGGCTTCCGATGGTGTAGAGCACCGTCTGCGGGGTCATGAAGATCCCAGATCCAATCATCGTCCCTCCGATGAGGGACACGGCTCCCATCAGCCCCACTTCCCGCTTCAGGCTGAGCTTCTGTGTCTTGTCGTTCATAGCCACCGCAGTTACAGATCGTGCCGACAGTTACCCACTTTACTGTGCTGTAATTCCACAGTCAAGTCACTCTTGCAGCAACTCAGGGAGTTAATAATTACGTGGGTGTGTCATAACACTGAGCGTATATATAGAAGCTTGTTTTGTGCTGTACTTTTGTTTTTAGGGGAAAAGCATACGCAAATGTAAATCAGACCTGCAGGATCCTCTCTCTCTTGTCCCCATCGGTGTGTGAATGTAGTGTGATTGTGAATGTTTGTCTGTGTTTGTTGGCCCTGTGATTGACTGGCGACCAGTCCAGTGTGTTCCCTCTCGCCCAAGGTCAGCCCCCCTGCGACCCTCTGTGGATAAGCGGTATAGATAATGGATGGATGGATGGATGTTTCACATCCAGACTCACCTCATTTGTATTTTCATACATTTAATTTCAATAAAAACATTTATTGTGATTGATTTGCATTAGCATTCATTATATTGTACATTGAAGTCTAAAATACTACACAATAATAATACACAAGAAAACCATGGCAACACACCCTTGATTCATTTGAAACCATTTTAGATTGGGTGTGCCACCATTCTAACGAACATAAAAAAAATCTTAGCACTTTACTTTAGCAACATTTTACCACCTTCAGGACTGGTGTGTATAGCACAAATATGAACTATTTTCAAATGATAGGGAAGATGATCACATTAATGAACAATTTATGCTGAATCTGGAAACACACATCCAACCAGTGAGTGACATTTTTACAACGTCTCGTCGTGCTTTACGATCTCTTCACTTTGTGGCTTGCCATCACATCAAACAAAGCAAATAAACGTGGTTTTCTCCTGGTGCATGTAAGAGTGATTGTAACACTGTCCAAATATAATGAAAAGCATTCGTATCCGCCTTCTCATGTGGCACACTTTTCCGATGCCACGCCAGGTACTCCTGCATTCAACATCTTTCTAGTTACACTCAATCCAGGGTCATCCAACTGTAATGATTATATATAATAATACAGTGGATATGTACTGTGGTTTCACGCAGTGGTCCCTCTCTTATCTGTCCCGCTCCATCAGGAGGCTTTATCTTCCCCTCCTGTAATAAAGAGGTGAACAGTCTTGTTGGAGTGCAGCATCTGTCCGGCCCGCTGGGCTCCCGTGATGGCAGCCAACTTGTAACCATCGTAACGGGAGTAGAGGGCAGTGCAGGTCCAGCTGGCCTCCTCCCCCTGATCCCCCGCTGCCAGCATGTTACACACCTCACTGTAGAAGTGGGGGAAGGAGGGCAATCCGTAAAATAGCAGGTTCTGGATCCCTTTGATGGTGTACCTACATAAAAAAAGTCAGATCAGGGTTTCTGCAGGGCTCACAATGTTATAATTAAGACTTTTTAAGACCATTTTAATACTGAATGCAATATAATACCCATAATATATATAATATACATGGGCATACCAGCCAGAGTGTGAACGTATGATGGAAAACCAGTAGGGATGATATTGCCTAGAACTATTTATTATTTTATCAAATTTTTTCAGTACTTCCCAGCAGTAGATTTCTGATTATTGCTATACGCCTTTGGGATAACTACACATAAAACAGCCTCCTGCGCACACAATCCACGCTCGAAACAATTCTAAGTGTGTAACGTCTCTCTGCAAGCCAGCAATCCGATACAAAAACATTCTAAAACATTACTGCTTATGGCCTAATAGTAATATTACAGACTTTTTAATACCTTCTAAAGCTTAGTTTGGACCTGCAGATACTCTACCACGATAAAGAAGCTACAGTGTCTGACTACCCTGTCACATGACAAAAATAAACTAGAGAAAAGGGGCTTCAATCCGTTGACTCATCACACATGCACAACTTAAGCGGTCTAACTTTTGAACTGTTTTCGTAATTGCTGATATGTTAACTCTTAAAAAAGGTATTAAAGAATACTGTCTGTAAAGCCTTTACTATGGATTGTATGGGAGTGATTCCAGGAAGCAGCATAACCAGAATGCTCATCATAATAAGTGATTTTTATTCATAGATGGCTTTGTGGTTGAGGTCCAGTTTGATCCACTGAACAACAAGTGTCTTTCAGCAGGAAAGCTCTACTGCCACCTGCTGAAGACCCTGACTCTGCACTTCAACTGCTGGATGAAAAGACAAATTCCCCCTCAAATCAAACACAGAACCCAACATGTGTGGCTTCCAGACAGCATTAAAAAGAACTGACCTCTTGTAGAAGTGGAAGCGTTCGGTGAAGAGCAGGAACTGTTTATCACCTTTGTGGAAGAAGTGTCTGGCTCGGGACACCTCGGACTTGCTGGAATACTCGCAGATGCTGGCAAAGTTGATCTCCTCTTTCTTCATGTAGTTACGCAACCGGATGTAGTCGAAGTAAGACGGGATGTAGATCAGAGTGTGGGACATAACCGAGTCCTTGTATTGAGGCAGCACTTCATCTACAAAGAACTGGAACCTACAGGCGGAAATAAAACAGCTTAAAAGTTTGTCGAGATCGACCAAGCATTTGTGAAGATCTTTTGAGCTGTTGCATACACTATGTTTTTTATTTAGACACACATTTAAATAAGGACACTCACATAAAGAAAGGAAACGAATATGCTAATAACATAAAAACTTACAAAAACACCTCAAAAGAAAGGAACCAACTTAGACAACAGGCACAACTGGTTTGTGTAACAGCTAAAAGGTTCGGAGGAAGGGGTCCACATATCTCCACTTAGAGATCACGAAAAAGACTCCTTATAAACAAAATAACAACGAGTTGTAGCCTACAGTGTAACTCAGTGGCGACATGATATCCCCCCCCCCAGAAGGATTGCAAACCACTGGTCTATCGTATGGAGTTGACAAGTTGTCTAGCTGTGAGGACGTCACGTCGTTCACCTGTGGGAAGACCTTACCGCGCATCGTGGTCCATGAAGCTTGCAGAGGAGAACATCTGAAACACATGAGGCAGCTGAACCAGCACCTGGCAGATGGATCCTGTTTTTGGCATATTCTTAGTGGCAACCTGGGACAAGAAACACAGAGAACTGATGTGTAGAAACTAAATTGCAGTTTGCACTGATTGTTCAGTCCTGAGAGCAGGTGTAATGTGAACTGTAAATTACAAAAGTGCACTACCTGTCCCTGGTAGTTGGCACAGTGCTTGGTGAGGATGTTGTTGATCTGCGGGTCCTGGATGGAGCTGAACACCAGCGTCTGCCGGTAGTGTCTGGCCCAGGTGTTCAGGTTCCACATCCTCACCCTGGAGAAGTCCACTCCATGGGAGTCCAGCGGCTGCAGGTTCACGTGCTTCATCACATGCTGTAGAGGGGAGAAAGCGTAAGATCCTTTTTGTTTAACCAGAAACAGAAAGCCTCGCTCAAAGAAAATTATCGCTCTGAAATCTCGCGAGAGGTTGAGTTGTTGCAGGAAGACGAAAGATATTTGCGGATGCTGGTGGAGACGATCTACTGGACCAATTCCCAAACCTTTGGCAAGTATTATACCAGAGTGAACTTTTTATCTCAAATGCTCTGTCAAGGCTCCAGCAGTGTTCCTACATTTTATGGTGGTTAAACAACAGCTGGTGCCACATCATTCCCAGATGTAAAAACATATCAGTGCTGAAAAGATGTTTCATGAAATATTTGACGTTGAACAGGTGTGTGTTCTCACCAAGACATGTTCCCAGTTTTGCATGAGGAAGACATCTGCCTGGTCCAGCACCAGCAGCTCAATGGAGGAGAGGAAGTCAAAGTCTCTCTTACTTTCTCCTTCTGCTCCCAGCACTGTACGGAGGCCCAGCGGAGATGCGATGATGATGTCTGATGAGTAAAAGGGGGAGTACAGGCGCATGCTGCTCCTCACAATGGAGATGCCTGGCGAGGACAGAGGACAGCAACAAGGCCTCAGACAGAAAGCCTTAGAGGAGGTTATCCAACAGTTGGTTGACTTGTGTTTGTTAAACAGTACCGATCCTGAAGTGATCATCCACGTTGCCCGAGAAAATGGCGCTGTAATCGTCTGGCCTCTGCAGATTGGGCGGCTTGTCATCTGCCTCTTCTCCAAACTCCTCCTTGAATCTCTTCTTGTTGCTGACCACCACCTTCCTGCCTTTGGTCTCCAGCAAGCTGATGAGCGTCTGGACGACTCGCAGAGCTCCGCCTCGGAACGGAACGAGAATCAGGACCTGACACATTCACAACAGTCGTTACAACAACGCAGCTGGACAGAAAAATACGAATATTGTGTTTTTGAGTGGAAGCATTTAGAAAAGGGATGACAGCAAATGATAGCATTAATGTACTGGACTACAAAAATAACGCTGAGGAATCCAGTGAGCCATGCTGCTGCTTCTGTGGAAGGTGGAGCATCAACTAATGCAACTAAATTTTAAATGAAAGGCAACACAATTAGAGAGTTACTCTCAGATCATTCATGCATTTCATAATATAAAGCATATAACTGGTGGACTGGTTCAAGGCGAAATGTGATTTATTCTACTTACAAACAAGCAGGGAGACTTGCATGAAGCAAGTTAAACTAATGATTTTCCCTCACTTTTACTGAGTTACTTTGAATTAGTTTGTAACATTTTAACACTAAAACTGTAAGAAAATTAAATCTTAAGTTGTACAATGTGTTCACCGACAATGCATCCGAGGCTTGAACCCATCTAAATTATATGTACTTAAGTGTGATCCAGACATAGAACTGTACATACACATATATTTGCAAATTAGCATTTAATTAATTTAATTAATTACTAAAGTTAATTTACTCTTAGTATTTGAGACTAAAACAGGCACAACTTGCAACTGACGTAGAACTCAAAAATGTGCATTCAGTGGAGGAACTATACTTTAATTACATAAATATTGGCGATGTTCAGAAATATTAAGTGGAGCTTTGGTAAGAATCCAAACATAATGTATCCAGTACTTTACCTTGGGCCGAGTCAGTCCCTGGTCTCTGGGTTCGTCCTGTGGCTCAGCTCCGGCTTTAGCCTGACTTTTCTGCTCTCTTAGCTGCGCGTTGTGAGCCAGAACCCAGGAGTTGGCCTTCAGTACGTGATTGAGCACATGGAGGCAGTAAGCACTGCGAACCTGCGGGCCCTGGTTCAGAGGACAGGTTTCTGGGTAGTAGAAGTCTTTGTAGGAGCCCATAAGAGCTAGCAGCTCTAGCTGCAGTGGGCTGATGTCCTCGGCCACCCCCTTAGGGTTGGAGGTCTGGTTCAGATCCTTCCAGCGGGTCTCCAAAAGTTTGTGGAAAACTGGGAGGTTTGTGTCTTTCTTTGGGCCGACGGATACAAACTTCTCCAGAGGATTGGTACAGAGTAAAGTGCCCAATTTTGGCCACTAAATGTGAAGAAAGGAAAGGATAGTAAAGCACATGAACTGTAGTTTATAAGATGGTCAATTTCATCAGATGATGCAGTTAATACCATGATCTGAGCCCTGGCTTTGCTGCCCGATGTTATCTTCTGCACATCCTCTTCATTAAGTTCTGTGCCCAGATGCTGTACAAACATGTCTGCAGAGGTAAAACATACCTCAAGCAAGTCATATTCCTAACGTTTTCTAATTAAGCAAGCAGGTCACTAATTTTGAAAATAAAATGACATAAAATGCGTCAAACGTTTCTGGGCAGGGAACGTAGGGTGTTTTCTTACCTTTCCCGTCTTCGTGCTCTGCGGTGCCTTCAGTGTCCTCTGGTCCTCCTTCGTCCATGAAGTTGGTCTCCAAACAGAACTGGGACTCGTGCTCTTTGTCTACAAACTCCTCAACTCCCGCCTTTGTCGCCGCCATCTCCTCCCCTTCTACTGCTTCATTCAAAGCCTCATCTGCATCCTCAGGTTCTTCCTCTCCCTGTTCATCTTCATCACCTTCCCCACCAACTCCATCGCTGTCCCCTACAATTAAAAGCACAACAATATTCAGTATTCAGGGCCTATAGTGCCCTCAGTGTGCTGGGGGAAAAAAAGACACTCACCTTCACTAAGAAGCTCCTCTTCTTCCTCTTCATCAGTGCTCTCCTCTTCACTGTGGTCGTTACTGGGTTGGCTGAGAGTTGAAAGGAGTTTCTGATAGGCTGTTTTCTGTTCTGGTTCCTCTTCCTCCTCCTCCTCTAACTCATCAGGCTCAACGTCAGACTGTTCTGGGCTTGCTGGCTGCAACAGAAGTGAGGAGAGAATAGCTTTCAATTTGTAATATTATAATATTGACATAGGTAAAATATATCAATGACTGGATGGTCCAAAATTTCTGTTACGTAGGTCTGATAAGACGGTAGGTCTTTGCCACTGCCACCACTACAACCATCAGTCCCATATTGCATAGATCAGGTATTATGACTTTTATCATCTGGAATTGTACAGTGCTACTCACCAGCTCCACTATTTCAGTTCTGTCAGGTCTGTCAGTGACTCTGCAGAAAAACACATAGGGAAATGTAGATACTTGAACAACAAGTATCTTTTGCAAGACCACGAACCTGACTAAATAACAAAGGTCTTGGTCTGGGCTGCTTGTTGGCATTAAGAGTATGTAGACAAAAAGTAAAGCCCTGTGCTTTTACACACGATGCATTGGCCTGAGAACAAGGCAATGAGTTGGGGTGCATTTAGGACAACAGGTTAAGAGAGGAATGCCCATGAAAGTGAAAAAACAAGCATTTTTGCATCAGCTTTGGCTCTTAACACAGTCAAATCACTCAAAATACTGTCACCCAAGGAGATTATCTAGTGTGTGTACAGAGAGGTTCATTCATCTGGTCAAAAGCTCGTTTCTTTTCACTAGTGTGCAGGATGTTACTCTAGTACATCTACTTATTTAACAGCCTCAACTCAAACCACCTTACAGCCAATGGACATCAGACTGGACGTTAAGGAGTTGTGATAATTTACTAGCACAAATTAACTGAACTGTCTTGGAAAGAACCACGAACTCCTTTCAAAAATATTGCAATTTAGGGGAGGATATATCGTTTTAGTGAACGGGCTCCTTAGAACAATATTAGCTTTATGGTATAACTAATAACATAACTATAGCTAAGATAAGCTTCCCACTGTATCTGGACAACCTGTGAGCACTGCTGTCTGAATGTAACTTAGCTAGTTGGCTAACATACAAGTTGCTTAATTATTCCATTAAGACCGCTCGGGGTTTGCTGCGCTGCTTACACATCATGGAATGGGTGCTCCTCTCCAAATTCCTTCAAGTGTTTCTTCTGTTTTTTGGACACGTTTGTGAACAGCTGCTTATTTTGCCTTCTTTTCCCCATGTTGACGCCGTGCTGCACATGTGGTTCTCCAGCTCCGTCGACGGTGGTCGTTTTGAATCGGTAGCAGTATTCTACTACCATCTACAGGTCCGGAGTGGAATTACAGCTCTGCAGTCAATACAAGGGAAATGGTGTTTAGAACAATTAACAGAGATAATATTACTAACCAGAGGTGTCAATTTTATGTGAATCCTCCGCATATTGTACAATTTAAAGAACTCCATCTACCACCAAAACTCTGCTTATAGATACCAATTTGTCTGTCTGTCCAGTCTGGTGAATGCCAATCTATTCATTTTCCAGTGTGGCAGATGATTAGTTTTTAGTGGGGGCGCTATTGTTGAGTCATTTGCTGATATGTGAAAATAGATTGCGAATGGTTTTCTGGCCGTTTTTATAATAAACAAATGAAATACACGAATGCATTTGAAATAGCAATAGAAGTAGAGCCTCTGAAAATGGGGGACTTTGTATAAAAATGGCCGTAATTCCTAAACAGTTAATGTGATATTTTTGTTAAACCCCTTGAATTAAAGCTGAAAGTCTACTCTTCAATCACATCTTGATTGCTTCGTTTAAAATCCATTATGATGCTATACAGAGGCAAAATTACAGAACTTGTGTCACTGTCCAAATACTTATGGACCTGACTGTATATTTGTGTATATACAGCATATAAACAAATTGGATCTCTCGCTTTTACTCTTGATTTGAACCTTAACAACTGTTCCAGTGTAAACACCTTGTTGATGCCTTTGTGCTGAAATACAACTCTTGAAACACAACATTAATACCATTTATAACGCTGACATAAAAGAGTTTGAATAGCCATGGTCCTATAATGTAATTGCCACAGCAAGTTGGTAAGTATTTGATAAATTAGAATTCTTCTGGTCCTACTTCAGGGACAGAAAAGTGCACAAATGTTATGTGTAGTGCTTAAGGGGTAATTGTTTACTCATTGCTTGCATAGCAGAGCACAAAGACTAGACATAGGTCTATATCTGCTGTTTGAAAACTAACCTTGATCATTTATTGAACATGGTAATATCAAGTTACTGTTTAAGCTGTTACCATGGCAGAAGCTCATCTATTATTAACCATGTGGGTGTCTAGTTTTTGTACTCGGTGTATTTTCAGCTCATTTTGATAAGTCAATGGGGATATTATTGTTTGATAATTGCACACCACTATGGCTTAGGCTGAACAAGCACGTCTGGCTTTTCTGAACGGGACGTGAAGCATGTTAGACATTCTTGTATTTCAATGGAGGAGCCACAACTGAAACAGGAGCAAGACAAGTCTGGGAAAACAGTTAGGTTTAGAGTAGCATCTGCCAACAGCGGCCGGGTCTTGGCGGAGGTGTTCAAGGATGAAGCGGCCGGGTGCGCCTCAGCGTCGGACTCAGTGGACTCGGACTGCACCAGCAGCCCAGAGGCAGAGCAGCGGAGCTCGCCTCCCACCAGCGAGGCCAACAGCCACCTGAACGGTCTGGTGGTGGAATCTGCTCAGGACGAGAACGGCTGTGAACCTGATGACCTGCTTTTGTACGCCAGTGCCAAGAGAGAGATGCTCTTCAGCAACAAACGGATTAATATCTGCAGCAAGAACGGGACCATACGAGGAGTGATGAACAAAGTGAGCGCAGGCCAAGTGCTTTTCAACAACCTCTCCAACATGTTCTCTGTAAGTAGCTCTGGCACAGGTGGAGCAGAGTTTAAAACTTTTATCGTGGGTTATCTTTTTTTTTCCACTGCAGGTTGACTTTGCTGGTTTCAGGTTGTTTGAGCCAAAAAAAAAGCAAAAAAAAAAAAGCAATCCAAGGAAGTTTCTTCACGCACGTGGCAGCAAGCAGACACAGTGTAGAGTGTGTTTACCTTGGTGAGTTGTCTGCTCAGTCATCACCTTTATTCTCTTTCCCTTCCTCATCAGAAAAGGAGACCCCGTGAAAAGGAGTAAACGGTTTGGGAGCAGATGTTTCACACAGCGTGGAAGAAAAAGTCCTGTGGCTGAAGATTGTCTTACAGTCTGGTCCATGCCAGGACTCCTCACTTCATTTCAGTGGTGGAATGTAACTAAGTACATTTACTCAAGTACTGTAGTTAGGTGTAGTTGTATTTGTATTGCACTTTTTACTCCACTGCATTTATTTGATAACTTTAGTGACTGGTTACTTTGCAAATTCATATTAATAATACAAAATATAAATCAACTAATAGATTACGATGTGTTTTAATGGATTAAGCTACCTGGCAGTATATAAAGTAGTTTATTAGCCCCACCATAACCAGCTGCAGCATTAGTAATGCGTAACCTTACACATTTATTAATGTGTAAGGGCTCTTGACCCTCCAAGACTTTGAAGGGTTTCTGAAAAGATTTTTGTATTTTTTTTTAAAAACGTCGTGAGTATAACTGTGACCCAGAATTACACATGATTTTGATATTTGCTGGAGTCTCTTTTATGAGATATAATGATGTGAACATGCATGTTTTTCTATAAGTATTTTTCAATGATGTTCATACTAGATTGGGTGTGCTTATTTTTAATCAATAGTTCCACATATAAAGAGTAACTATATAAACCTTCCTTTGTTTTAAGAGGTAAATATACTGTTCTTTCTCATTGTTCGCTTGCAGTAAACTTCATGTTTGGTACTCAGTTTATTAAAACATTTTACATTTTACATGTAACACAGCGTAACATTACTAATGTAACTGTTGCCATTCATATTTAATTTTAACAACTGTAAATCATAATGAAAATGCTGATCTTTAGCTTCTCTCATTGTTAGCTTCGTAAAATACTGCAGCACTCAATCAACCTCCAAGATTTTTCAAAAGACTGAAAGAGCAGAATCTCTGCTTATAACACATATACATACAAAGTAATGCAGATCCCTGTAGTCGACTCCAGTGTTTTATCAGTTTTGAAAATATGATGCTCTATTAAACTGCTCAGCAGATAATAAATAAGAACAAATCAATTAAAATTGGATCCATATTCACCAGCTACAACATTTGACTGCAAACTTTAATATTTATTACATCCCTTACAATAATCCTGTAAATGAGTGCTTTTTCTTTTGGTTAGAGTGGCAATTTATGATTTTTTTTCTATAATATTACTATTATTTTCCTCCAGTAATTGATTAGTTGTTTGGTTTATAAAATGTTAGAAAATAGTGAAATACGTTCACAATTTCGTCAAGGCCAAGGTAATGTCTTTCAGCGTGTTCTTTCATCCAACCAACGGCCCAAAACCCAAAGATATTATTAGATATTTATTATCATATAAGACAAAGAAAATCTGCAAATCCTCACAATCTAGAAGATGGAACTATGTCATGCATGGTCATTAACTTAGAAAAAAACCTTTAAATAGTTGCTGATTAATCTTCTGTTGATCAATTATAAAAATTATAAGTTTCAGCTCTACTGTTCATACGTTTTCTGATCATTCTTTCAACTTAAGTGAGACTTTGAATGCAGGACTTTTACTTGTAGCGAGTATTTTTTTTACATTGTGGTATTACTACGTCTTCCACCACAGCAACATATGCCAATACACGTCCTAATATCACTTCCAAACTTCTCAAAGCTATGGTCACTCTTTCAGAGTGCAAAGTGGAGCAATGACTAACGAATGGATGAATTTGATGTATTAAAGTTACCGCCACACCAGAGTGCTACTACAACGTCCCTGCATGCTTGTATGTGGTTTGTGGGTTTTTGTAGGCTTGGATTTTGAACAGCACAACGGCGGCGATTTGATTTAGTACGGTTAAAAAGGGACAAATCCACCACAAAAACCGAAACAACGTTGCCTTCTGTAATTCAAAGAAACCCACCTCGCATGTAATATTACATGGAAACAGCCGGTGAGCAGCCGCCGAGTCGCCACCTGCGCCAAGTGTCACGTGATCTGCAATTCAAAGGTTTATACCTGCAGACATGTTGCCGGAGCTGCACAATGTCAGGCTCGGGTCTTGGGGTGGACGTTCCCTTTAAGTGACAGATCTGCGCGCCGACGTCTCGCCGGGCACCTGCCTCGGTCAGCACCGCGGACAGCGACCCTGCACGCGGCGGGCACTGAGGGGCAGGGCGCGCTCCTCCGTCCAGCTGATACGGCATCATGTACGATCGTGTTACTGCGGCACTGACAGGCAGGATGCGGGGCCCCCAGTAGACAACCCCCTTCGTTTTTCCTCTCGCTGTTTTTCTGCTCGCCGGAAAAAATCCTCCTCCGTCGACCCGTGTCGGGCTTTCCTGGCGGTGGGTGGGGGGGGGGGGCTCTAACTGATGACAGGTGTAACGCACGTCTTTGCTTGAGGGACTCCGCAGGGCAAAGCCAGTGACATCTGCTCCTCTTCCTAACTCCACGCCCTGTCAGCGGTATCAATACCTGCACCATGTCCCCGCCGGCGTCGGCTGCGACCGCGAGTGAAAGCAGCACGACCACCGTCCTCGAGGAGGACACCAGAGAGGAGGTATTCTTTTCTAGCATCCCTTACGTGCAGCGAGTGCATTTTGTTTTCTGCTCCGTGTGTCAGATCTTGGCGCAGGGCTTTAATGGATCCATGAGCAGAACGTAACACACACTGCAGCTGAATCATTCCGGGGATTTTTGGTGTTAGAAAATACTCTCCTTGGTTACAGCTTGAAATGGGGAATTCGCTACGATTTTGTAGCCTGCATGAAGAATGTCAGAGCAAAAATGATTTCTCCTTAAAGAACTTATCACTGCTATGACTGATTGTCTGGCAACCCTATGGGCTGTGGAATGTAAGGGTGTTACTTCTGTGGTTGCATGACCCCTTCCTTAAATTCACTGGCAAAATCATTCAAATTCCTTGCTGTGCTAAAGATCAGTCACCAGTGATGATGTGTACTGCAACAAGCAAAATCACATTTTCAGCAGGTGACAAATTATATCACAACAGTTCTTATCTCTTCCCCTTGTGTTTTGTTTGTGCTTTGACTCAACAGCAAAGACCCCTGAAGCAATCTCTGAGCAAGTCCCTCTGCCGGGAGAGTTTTTGGAAATGCCTGCTCCTCTCTATTCTCATGTACGGCTGCATGGGAGCGATGGTTTGGTGTCATGTCACCAAGGTGACCCGCCTCACCTTTGACAGTGCCTTCAAAGGGAAATCCATGATGTACCATGACAGCCCCTGCTCTGATGGCTATATCTACATCCCTCTGGCCCTACTGGGCATGCTCTATTTAGTCTATCTTGTGGAGTGCTGGCACTGCCATGTGAAGAATGAGCTGCAGCACAAAGTGGATGTGGAGGGCATCTATGAGCGCATCCAAAGAATGCAGCAAGCTAAACCCTGCATCTGGTGGAAGGCCATCAGCTATCACTATGTTCGCCGAACACGACAAGTCACACGCTACCGCAATGGAGATGCTTACACTAGCACCCAGGTTTACCATGAACGTGTCAACACCCATGTGGCAGAAGCTGAATTTGACTACAGTCACTGTGGCGTCAAGGATGTTTCCAAACAGCTGCTGGGCTTGGAGAAGTCTGCTCTGACAAAGATGCGGTTCACCAAGTGCTTTAGCTTTGCCAACGTTGAGTCAGAGAATTCCTACCTTACACAACGGGCAAGGTTCTTCACTGACAATGAGGGCCTCGATGACTACATGGAAGCCAGGGAGGGCATGCACCTGAAAAACATTGACCTGAAGGAGTATGTCTTGGTGCTGTCTGACCCTGAGCACCACCCCTGGTATCTGTCCCACTATGTCTTCTGGTT
Source organism: Gadopsis marmoratus (assembly GCA_036023855.1). NCBI lineage: Eukaryota > Metazoa > Chordata > Actinopteri > Centrarchiformes > Percichthyidae > Gadopsis > Gadopsis marmoratus. The sequence continues at coordinate 19,440 of JAVQJF010092575.1, forward strand.
TGCCTCATTCCTCACGTTCTCCTGGCCTCTCAGAGTCTTCACAGAGTATCATACTGCATATGTCCACTATCGTGTTGAGAAGCTCTTTGGGCACGATTACCTCCCTGTGACCCCATGTGATGATCGGCCATACTGGCGTCGTATCCCTCGTGTAAACACCATTGACAGTACAGAACTGGAATGGCACATTCGGTCCAACCAGCAGCTGGTGCCCAGTTACTCAGAGGCTGGCCTGATGGACCTGGCCCAGTGCCCGACCAGTTTCAGCGGCATACGTCAGAATTGTGAGCGCTGCCACAGAGCCATCAGCTGCTCCTCCGTGTTCTCCAGGAGCGCCCTCAGCATTTGTACTGGTGCCAGCTCCCGCATCCCCTTCAGCGCCAGTCGGTTCTCGTTGGCGCGACGGTATGGCTCCCAGCGCAGCTGCTTCTGGAGGAGCGGCAGCTTGGAGGACCAGGAGAGTCCCAGCGAAAACACCCGCTGTCTATCAGAGTGCCACGCCACAGACGATGAAGGACCCCCAGAGTATGAGGACGCACTGTGCTACCCAGTGCTCATTGTCCACTGCAGTGAAAATTGCCACAACCACAGGTCTTTCCACAGAAATGGCTCTTGTGTGGAGACTTCCTTATAACTATGCAGTCGCTGACAAAACACAGTGGCATTTCTGTAGCATACAAACACTTTGGACATCAGAAACAGAGTGTGCAAAGTCTTAATGTGAGATACACAGATTCGTGCTGTATTGTCACACTATTTAAAACAAATGCCTGAATCCTGAATGTGTGAATCACCAAAGCAATAACAGTTATTAGTGAGTGGAGGACAAAGTGGCAGTGGTGCAGCATGTGAACCTACTAGGATACACACATGGAAAAAATGACATCTGCCTGGCTTCCAATGAAAACCAAGCAGACAACGACTGTTACACTGTACATCATTGCCATAGCTTCTAAGATCTCATATGTCCCGAAACATATGAAACTGAAGCTGCATTTACCTCACAAACCTTTTCAGAGGCCACGGACAAGATGGGCAGGTTTGACATCTCATTAATTTAATGAAATCTCAGTAACGTGCACACATACACACACACACACACACACACACATCAGAGCTGACCAGTCAGATAAAGTTGGAGCTGATTTGGATGATTTTACCATCATCAAGCATGGTAAAGAGAAGTTTCTACAAACTGAACCAACTTCTAATTACAGCAATAACTATGAAAATAAATACCATCTTTCAAGTTAAAAAAGTAAAAGAAGGAATAACATTCAAATATGTTTATGCATATTACAAAGATTACATCGTCAATATAGAAACCTCCAATCCAAAAGAGACAAATGAACTCTTGGCTGCGCTCACTCACTGTTATGCCAATCTGTGATGTTTGAAATGTTTTATTACTTATGTGAAGTGTTGTAATTCTACTTATTTCGTGCTCCCACTCTTTTTATCAACATGCCTAATCTATTTCTACTCCAGTTGGCGACTTTCTGCATTTCCAAGAATGCCTTTTGACAACTGCAAAAACAAAGTATAAACGTATGTATACACGCTGTGGGTTTTATGTGTTGGTGGAAAGTGACATAAAGATAGTAAAAACAGATTGACAGCTGTTCTAATTGAGAAAAATTAGGACTTGTGCCCCTTACTCAGAAAAAACCTGTCTTGTGGTTGTAGTGCATTCTGGTCCATTGAGGTTTCTGTGGGATGGCAAATTTGGTATAACTGTTATGCTTCTACTACAATGGATTCCTCCCTGTTTGACTGTTGACTGTTGGTGCTATATGGCAGCTCCACAGAGAAACATACCTTTCTTTTGGACGTTGACGGACGAACACCGAAACCTGATGTTTACAGTTGATGTTTTTGAAACTTATTGTCCACTGCAGATGTTGCAATTATCTCGATGTGACGACACATTGCCACTGTTTGGGTATCTGCGAGGAAATAGAAACGACACAACAGAATCAGAAAAGCTTTTAACTTTTTTTCGTTTGTAACATTTTACATAAAATGTGTCTTGACTGACCCACAAACTTTAATATTGTTGGAGCACCAACACTGTCTAGTCACCTTTAGCAAACTAAAACACATTATGAAAAATCAATCACGCATAATTAAATAAGCAAGTACATTTTGTCTTAAATTAGACTTTTTTTTCTACCTACTGCCACGACAAAACCTGCCGGCAACTGTGGTACAAACACATATTCATGTCATTACATTATTCTTGGGGTCAGAAAAGACAAGGACGGGTTTACATTGAATCTACAACACATTTGAACAGGTGGCTGTCACATCAGTCACTACCATGATCATCTGTCAAACAACAAACCACGGTGTGGATTTAGCTGCAAAAAGACCACATGGTCTATGCTCAAATGTGCATGATTTTCTTCTGTGTTAAAAACCATAAAACATACCTGAATGTAAACCACCAGCATATACAGTATACTGTAGTATATGGCCATTATGTGTCTATAGTAAAGGAATAATGCTCCATGCTTCATCTGTATAATGGTGATTTCACTATCCAGTGTGTACTGACTGTGCTCAGAGAGGGAACGAACACAGTACACACCATCATGTCACCCTGTTTCCTAAAGAGACTTTGGATGTTGACATTTGATTTATCTGGGGGATCCCTGACTCTTCTGAGCAGAGTTTACAGACAGCATATGCAAATATGTAAATGCATTTACACATGGACATCATACAAACTTTATAATATGGACATTTTTTTTTATAACATCTAAGAGGAACATATTGTATGCATCCTAACAAACAACATCTTGTTCTTACATTGTGTCCAATAATGTAGTGACACCAGTATTATGCACATGAAGTGACACTAGACATTATGAATTGTAGTGAATCTGAATGTTGATGTAAATTCCCTTAAGTAATAGTGTTGAAGCTGATATATTGACAAAAACACAGTTGCTCAGACATAAAACAATACTTGGCCACTTAAAGCTTCTTGTAAAATATTTAAAATGTTCTTATTGTCATTATAATCAAATGGGCTGTATAAATAACTTGATTACCTTTTAAAATATGTATTCAACTTTATCTTATGCTGGAAAAATAAAAGTTGCATAACATTTCTGTGTAAACCCATGTATATTTAAGAAATGTTGCTGGATCCTTCGTGGACACCGATAGACCTGTTTCATGGACATTTTGACATGTAACAGTTGGAAAATCACAGGAATGAATGATAGCTGAATTCCATGTAGCTGCTTTGGTTATAGGGTTCTGGTATATATATACACATATATACATACATACATAGACTAGGTGGCACACCAGTTTAAAATAATAAACTGATGTACTCCTCCAACCCATTTACCTTGATAACATTTAAATAAATTCTAGTCTATCACCAAAATACAACGTATTCATTACGCTGTATAAAAATGAATGAAGAGATTGTGTGTCTTTGCATTCGCTTTTTAGCTTGACTTTAACTTCCTAGATAATTACTTATGGCTGATTTATTATAGCAGATAGAGCCATCACAGCCCATAACATTGTTGTTGGTAATATAAAGACAAAGAAAAGGTTGAGACTGACATAGAAAGAAGGATTACTCTGTCCTTTGTAATGCACATTTAATTAGTAGTGGAGTCGGAAAGTGCCATGCCACAGTTTATGAAAAGATATACCGGTGAATTTCGATTATTTCGCATAAAAACATGAACGATCCCATTGTGGTTTGGTGTGTCCTCATCAGCTCGGCCAGGTAAAGTCGTTCTCCTCCAGGGCGGTAGGTGGCAGCATATTTACATCGGTTGGTACAAAAGTGACCCCAGTCAGAAATGGCAGCGAGTGCAGTAACAAGCTATGAAAGGTTAGCTATTCCATAGGTGAGTAGACTAACGTTACCAAATTCTCAGCGCATGTTAGTAAGTTCATATTTAGCAACGTATTAAAACTGGATATACAGTGTTTGTTGATTAGCTGGGCTGTCTGGTTGTCCGAAATAATGAGTACACGAGCTTACTGAAGAACAGTAAAGCTAGCTACCCACATCTGCTTCAGCTCGGGTTCCAACTTAAACCTGAAAAATGTCAAGCTCAGTCAGGCAGGGACAGCCGCTGTCTTTACATAACATTATGACGAAGACGTACACAAACGGCAGCTAATATTAAAAAGACAAAAAACAATATTCCGCATCTGGAATAGCGCTAGCTTCCGCAAGTGTTTGTTGTCGGCTGGTGTCACGTAAACACTTTGAAACCTCACTTCCGGAAAATAAACAAAAGCAATTAAACATAAATAGTTTAACCCCAGTTTGTGTCTCTCGTACTATCATTGTTTTATAGAATAATAGTGCAACAGTCCTAAATGTAGAAAAGTGAGGCTTTTATTTTGAAGGTACATTTCGATTTTATTGGATAATGTTGGAGACTAATGCAAATGGACTTACCTTACGCTTTACAAAGGTGGTTCAGCAATCAATCTAAACAAATAACACAATTAGTATAAGTAGTGAAGTTATAGAATAAGATTGGACATTATGGGAAAGCAAGTCTAAAATATTTAACAGCTTGACATTTCATTCTTGACCTTTTTAAGAGGTGATTTACAACAGAGCTCAGTCAGTTATTCTGAAGCCTTGACTCTGAATGCATAGCAATTAATTCACTCTGTTTAGCATAATGTTTCCTAACCATCCATGTTTGTCTAGTGACTGCGTGGAGCGCCAACATGCAGAGTTTGGTCGTGCAGGCACTTGCCATGAGGCAGCTAGGAAGGTTGAACCCCCGCCACCTGCTGGCTGCTGGATATGGACTGAGGCAGACTGAATGGTGTCCAAGGGCCATCCATACACGCCAGCTGTGGGGCTGCTCCGCTTTCCCCACACTTGGCTGTCACAGACCTGCTTTCCGTGGCAGAGACGCTGTTAGGGGTTGGTCTGTGCATCATCTGAGGTTCAAAAGCAACAAGAAGAAAGGCGCCGCTAGGACCGTACAGGAGGAAGAGGAAGACGAAAAAGACCCTGAGGACAGTGATTATGAAGTTGAGGTGGATGAAAACACAAATCTACCCAAGGATTATAAAGATATGGAGAAATATGTGCAGTCCTTTCGCTATGATGTCATCATGAAAGCTGGCCTGGACATGGCACGCAAGTGAGTCACTGCCAGATGGCTGCCCTCACAGATTTGAACGCCATCTTTTCCTTATAGCTGGCTAAACGTAAAAAAACAAAGGCTAACTAGGCTGATAAATTCCCAACCAGGAGTTTTTAGAACAAATGGATTTCAGCCAAAAAATGCTGTCCAAGCTGAATAGGATGAATTGGCTGTACAACATATTTGTTGTTTGTCATGACTTTCGTTTCCCATGCTATCGGTGTCGTTTCAGTTTCACAGGAATGACTGATTTGGGGGGGATTTTGTTGCAGCTTGTTCAAATATAATGTGTAAACAGCAGGGCCTTTTTAAAACCCTTTTCAAACATGAGTATAGACTAACTGTCCTTTGTCTTATAACAGCAAAATTGAGGATGCCTTCTATAACGACAAGCTCAGACTAAATGGACAGAAACTCATCAAGAAAAGTAAAACGGTGAGTGATGCTTGATTACATATTCCTACCCTAAATAGTCAAGTCTTTTTACTTGTGTCAATTTCTCATTACTTGTATTTTGTTCTTTATTCAGGTGAAAGTTGGGGACACCTTGGATCTGGTACTGTCAGAGAACCGAGAAAGAAGCACTGTCACTCTGATGAGAATCATCCTCCATAGGGTTTTGGGTGATTCCAGTAATACAGAAAAGCACAAGGTTGCTATAAGGCGCTGGAAATGTATAGAAATTCCCAAGGAGGAGGCCCTCAAGCGATTAACTTGAATAGGCTAATATTGACTGTAATACCATTGGCCAGTGAACACCTGCAGGAATGAATGCCATCAAATGAGTGGCATTTGAATGGTCTTTAAATTGGATTAAGAATGGATTACAAAATGTGTACTGTAATGGTTACAATTATCAGTGCTTGTAGACATTAAGCAGTTGGTTGGGACAAACAGCTTGAATGTTTCTTTCCCCACTGTACTGAGACTCCCCCAATAAAGGTGCACGTTGACGTTTTGAGATTTGAAAATCATGTCCTGATGAAAGCGCACATGACGTTATCTTGCAAGTACATATGTTTGCAACTGAATCATTAACTTTGTGGTATGTTGGGCTACTCCTGTTTTCCACTGATCCTCATTGTGTAGGATACAGGTAAGTACAGTACTAGTAGAAGCAATATTGATGTTGAGCTTGTTGGGAAGTATTCAGGATTCACTCCTCTGGGCATAAAACTGCAGTCAGTATTAAATAAATCCAAGTTAGATACACCAACAGGAACAGTTTGGTGCTTTTACGTAAAACAGTCCAACCATGTCATAATTGTGATTTTATTAGAAATGGGTTATCATGATCCATTGTCATGTTAAATTGTCTTTATAATATAAACTTCTATAAGAAGGCTTAACATAAGCACATTGTTATTAAAACAGTGGTGGCACAATGCTACATCAGTAACTGCAATGGAAATATATCACATCATTGTGATTAATTGCTATCCATAGAGCAAATGTGAGATCTATGCTATTAGCTACTATCATTATTGTATTAAGGCTACAACATGTATCAACGAAGTATGTTAGATAAGCTATGACAATTTTGGCTTATAAATAGAAGCAGTTTTAACTCTTTAGCCAACAATAATATGACTGCATGAACTACAACATCTGCTGTAGCCAAACGGTAAAATATGACAGCGCAGTACTGAAGAAACTCAAAACAGCTTGGCTTCGTCCTACATATGACAGTTTGTAAAAGTTCAATGCGGTTTCAGCTTACATACTGTGCAATTGGTTTGTATTTTTATAACAAAAACTGTTGCCCGACTGAAAAGGACTGTAGCTACGACACAGTGCTTGACCTCTTGGCCTTCTTAAGAATGTCACACTTCTTGCGATTGGGGCGCCGGCAGCGTTCATCGATGCTTGGCACACATTCATAGTGCCACACCTCCTCCATCTTATCCACAGGATACACTGCTTCCACAAAGTGACGAATCAGTCTGAGGCGGACAGGGTCAAGCTGCTTCTTGTTGCAGGCCCCTGAATGGTTGTATTGCAGCCGCAGGTTTTCCTGGGTGAAGAGCTCAGGGAAGAGGCGCACCAATAGACGGGCAGCAAAGTTCCCAACAGAGAGACTCTGCTGGACGATTTCCCGTACTTCGGTGTCTGAGAGCAGGTAGACAGAAGGTACAGGGAAATCAGGTTTGGATATAGTCAGTTCGTCCAAGGGAATTTTACAAAAGTCCTTGCTACTTTTCTCTGGGGGTAAAGAGGGAATATCTGGATCCTCCCTCATGTTATCTTGATTGAGCTGGCTCATCTGGCAAAGAAAGTCCTGCTCTGACTCTTGGCCGTACACTTTGCGTTGCTGCAGGTAGGACCTTCTCTGCTCCGTGTCACGTCTCCTGCACCTCTCATCAAGTTTGCCCACAAATTCCAACATCCACACTCTGTCGTTCCTGGCCCGAGGGTAGACTAACTGCACATAATGACGGATCAGATTCACACGAACAGGATCAAGCTGTTTCTTACCAAGAGAACCACTGCAGTTGTACTGCTTCCGTGTGTTCTCATGGGTGAAGAGCTCAGGAAACATAAGCACCAACATCCGAGAAGCAAAGTTCCCAATGGACAAGCTACATTCATAGTTGTTCTTCAGCTGCTCCCTGGACAATAGGTACTCCTGGGGAACTGTGAAGTCAGGAAGAGGAATCTCCAGATTGTCAAAATCCACAGGTGTAAGCAGTGACTTTTTGGCCTTGCGACTGGGCCGTTCATAGTCGCCCACCTCCGCAACCTTAATAATAGAAACATCTTCAGGAAGGCTGGCCAGGTCGTAGCTCTCATCAGTGATATTGTCAAGTTCACTCCCATTGCCATTACTGTGAGGGCCCTCAAGTGCATCCTCCATATGCTGAATGCACACCTGAAGCCAGCTGTCCTCGGGCACATCAGGAAAATTAGCTTCCATATACTTTCTTATTATTTCCATCTTGTCAGAGTCCAGAATTAGCTGCCCCACACTACTGAAACTGCTGGAGCCTTCTGGCAATTTCCCCTCTTCGAAAACCTCGGGGAAGAGACGGTGCATAAGAAAAATAACAAAGTCCTCAGGGGAGGAGAACTCATCCAGCTCCTCTGTGGCTTGTGTATTGAAAGCAAGGTCTGACGCGGCCAGGCTGCTCTGCTGGTTATCTAGAGAGATATGCTCCTCCTGGCCCTGCTCATTAATGAAGCGATAGGTTTGCGGATGCTCAGCCTTTATTGCCGCACCTGTGATTGTCTGCTTCCTGAGCAGCCGAGCACTCTCCATGTCCCTCTGTGCCCAGAAGCGATTAAACAAGTCATTAACCTGAAGGAGGCATTCTTCCTGCCAGACGCTGTTGTTCTTGACCGCAGGGTAGCATACCTCAACATAGTTACGGATCAGCTGCAGATGTAGAGACTCCAGTGTCCTCTTGCTTGCCGTGCATTCATGAGAGCAGTCCCTGGCTTTGAACAGCTCTGGGAAGAGATGCACCAGCAGCCGACACCCAAGCTCCCCAGCGCTGGATGTCTGCTCCATCAGCTGGTTCAGTTCGTCACTTGTTAGCAGATATTCAGGGGGAGGCTGGAACTCTGTCACCATCTCAACCGGCTTAATCTGCTTCTTTATTCGCATGACCTCAAGAGTTAACAAGTCCACTTTGCTATGCAGTTGTGTCATGCTTGAACTGAGGGTATTGAGAATGAGAAACATCTTCTCAATCAGCGGGTAAAGGCTAGAGTCTGTTGACGAGGCTTGGCCTAAAGTGTCTGTATTGGGAAAGGTCTCCAACGGGCCGTTTTCCTCTGAACTTTGGAGCTTGGGTGAGAGGATGCTGCTGTAGTTGAGCTCATTCCCGGCACCATGGCTGGCCTGCTGCTCCAGGCTTGGCGTGTTCCTCTTCTCCGAGATCCTGTGGGAGATGCTGAAGAGAGGCTTTCTGTAGGAGACTCTGGATTTCTGCTGGACGCAATCCCTCTTCTCTGCAGTTGTGGTGAGGCAAAGAGGCTCGTGTCTGCCGGTCTCATCTATCAAGCGCCGCCTCATCTAGACAGTGTAAATAACATTCAAAATGGTAAATGGATTTCACTTATATAGTGCTTTGCAATGATTTTAGTTAGATGTAGATGGTGTCAGGTTAGCTTACCTCGCCAGAGACTCTGACTCTCTTGCTGCCGGTGGACTGGTTTGTCTCAGGGCCCATCTGTGCAGATGACCGTTTACCAGCCTCAGTGGCCCCAGGAGACCCTCCTCCAAGTCCTTCAGGTGACTCGCAAATTGCAAAGTCCTCCGTCTCCTCCTTAACGTCATGGTGTTCTGCATATAATGATTTTCTTTGTTAAAGCGTTCCGGTTCACATTTCGAAATACACATGGACGTTAACAGCGATATTTAATAATAATAATAATAATAAAAAAAGAGCACAATATCTCTTGAAATTAGCAGTAGTTCATGTGATCAGAGTTCTTGTTTCTGTTCCACCTCAATATGAAAATGTCTCTAAAAGTTGACCCACATCTGATCCATCAAAAAAACAACAACAATCAGGTGTCGGAATATAAATCTGTGTTATTTTTTCTAAACTTCTAAGCTATAATATACTATACTATACTATACTATACTCCCAACACATTTTTGGGGGGGGTTCTTTTATTCAAACACAAGTTAAATTTACCTTTCCCATGCATCGCTTCATCTGAAACCTCTCCATGCTCAGCGGAATTCATAGCCTAGAAAAATAAGTCACAAACTTATCAAGTCGCAGGAACAGACGCACAATGTGGCAGCAGAAGCTGAAACACTTCGATTAACTGTTCGGAAGAACTGGTCCGTTAACTGGTCGTGAAAGCACTCGTTAGTTGGGAGTCCTAGATGACACATTTCCTGATTAAACTCCGCCACCAACAGAAATGGGACACGGTGAAGTTGGAAGTGCACACCGGGACCAGTAATCCGTGTTTACACACAACACGAAACTTCAAAGCAAAACATTTGGATTAACATATAGAACATGTGGCGGCTGCTGTTCCACCGTTATGACAAACAGCTGCAGCCGAACACATGACGCGGCTGCAGGTTCCGCCGAACAGGTTCGACTGGGCTTAAAAAACGGCCGTGACGCCACAACTCGTCCTCTAACACAAAAGGGAAAGTGTGTACATCCTCTACTCTACTTGTGCACAGCAGCGTCCACTCGAGTCGCCTCCCAGCCCCCGTCCAGCCTTTTAGTAGCCAAGCTACTTCCTCATTCTTCCGCCCCATGAACCCGTGAACCAAAACACGAGCCGAAGCAGCTGCGCGAACGTTGACTCCGGACGAAGCGCCGCGTTAACACGCGCGTCATTCCGCCGAGCAGCGCGGGCCACTGCGAGCAGCCTGTTTCCGTGGCGCAACATTTTGTTTGTGAATTTTAATGACGCGGCGCCGTCCGCGCGGACCAGCCCTCCTCCCTCCGGCTCCCGACTTGTTCAATTGACGCTGAAACGCGCGTGGCCGGCAGCTCGAGCTCACCTTCAAGAGTCCACGCGATCCCCCCGGACCGTCGGCGACGCGCGGGGCATCTCTGCGGCGCGGCGGCGTCTCCGCAGGTAACTGTTGTTCCTGTTGTTGATGTGTTTTTGCTTTTTTTTTTCTTCTCCCTCGCTCGGCTTCTGCTGCTGCTGCTTTTCTCGCGTGACGTGACGTGACGGGGCGCGCGCGCGCCTGCTGTGTCACTTCCGCACAGCTGTGGGGAGAGAAGGGAGAGGGGGGGGGGGGGGGGATACAGCGGCCCTGCGACAACAGCGGCCGTATGCACGAAGCAACGCGCACACTCACGTTATTATGGCTATTATATTGTTATAACAACAGCACCGCCCTCTTAAAAAAGAGTGTTTACTTACAGCTGTCAGTGCGTTGGGGCAGCTAGGCCCGTTTACCTGCGGCGCGCGCTTTAGCTTAGCTCCATATCATTACTATTTAATAAATGAGTAGTAAGTCAAACCACCCAACAACAGTAGGCTATGTAAAATAGCTAGACTCCCAACAACAACATTAATAAACTTAGTAAGAATGATCCAATATACATCCATAATATACAACAATACGTCTCGGTCAGTGGGTATTTGACGTAAATCATTTTGCTGATAATTATTTTGGTAATTGTTTTGAGTGCTTTTACTGTAGGATGCTTGGATGTTTTCTTATACTTCTAGTCCTCAACACTGATTGGGCTCAGGAGGTTTGCTGGTGCCACTTTTTCCCGTATGTTGCTGTATGCCACTATAATAATCATGTAATAACTATTCCTTTAAAATACAGTATATTATAAATGACTGTGCTGTAGCTCATCATATGAGTTGCTCTTTTATCGTGAGTGGTAGTTGTTGGTGTTGAGGAGTGGAGCAAAAGCACTGGTGCGTTATGTTGGCTTCCTCAGAAAGCCAACCAAATTTGTAGGAGTCGTCCTAGAAGTATGAAATAAGCTATAGTATGGAGGCGTAGAGAATCCAGGGATATTAGTAAGAAATTAATTCATACCAGAGATACGTGGAACAACATACATTAGTTATTCAAGACCCATCATCAATAGTCATTAGCATACTACACATCTGCAAAACAGCAGTACTACAAAAATGAAAAAATCCAGAGTAAATATGTAAACATTTTAAAATATTAGCATTTAATACTAGACTTTTTTAGATTCTATGTATATATGTGTTTGTATGAATTAAGACTGGGCATTCCCATAAGTAGCTACCTTTCTCTTATACTGTCTCAAGTCATACAAAAAAGTAAAGCAAAAAAGATTAGAAGTGATATCTCATTTTTGCAGAGACAATCTCTGTTCACCTTGAGCTACAGAGCCCACATTATGCGGGCAACATCGCCCTCAAGTGGAAAAAGCCTGATATGAGAATGAGCTGTGATCATGTCTGTCTGCATAGTGCCAACCTTCAGCTTCAGGGCTGCATGTAAACCAGGAGGATATGAAGAGTTGAAATAGCACAGACTCCTAAATACACTTGCGAACCCCACGGAGAACACATTAGGAAGATTATCTTATTGATAATGACTGTGAACAGCAATTCTCAAACCACACAATTTATTGTAATTTCTTGTAAATGACATTATCATTTTGTATACTGATGAATGTTTTCTCTCACTGTACACGTTTGCCTGAGACGGTGTATAATGTGTTGTCGCTGATGCTGAATCTGATGTTGATTTTCTCCCCCAAATATACCCTGGGGACTGATAGTCAACAACCATAGTCTTCTGTCCACAAACAGCTTTGTGTTAAACCTTCCTTTATGCATAAAAGCTGAGAAACAGCACATAGATGCTCAGATTGCCGTTTGCTATGGGGAAGCATGCTTATTCAGTGAAGTGACAACCGACAGAACTACACTTGACAATTTAAAATCATAATCTGAAGTCAGGGGGGTGTGTGTGTGCACCATAGACTGTGCTCTGATGTTAGGGATTTAGGCCGTCCATCCTCTCTGACTACACATATCCATACTAACGCTGAGAATCTGTACATCAATAATCGCAGTATCGTATGACATCCCAAGTTCAAAGATTATGGAGTTAAAACTTTAAAGGCTGCATTGCTGTGAAATATATTCACTCGAAGCTGGTAGCATCTCAGTGAAATGATGAATAAGAGAGGTTCTATCATATGGAGCTATGCCATATTGTTGCAATCAGAGGGACATTTTGATTTTTAAGGGGCAGCAGCTATTAAGCAGAGCTGGTTTCTTGAGCTAGTTAACTGGTTTCCTCTGATGAACAGAGATTTCAGTCAGTGCGAGATGAACCGAAGACCTCACAGTGCCATAATTCTGTCTTAATCATTGACTATTTCATGCACACACTAGCACCCAATGTTCTGTCCCCAGCCACAAATATGCCGATACCGAGATGATATAACAAGACAACGTGTGGCTGGTGTGGTTGTCATTATTCGACTAATGAGCTGTCTCCATGGCAGTCTGATCTGTCAGCCAATGAAGCGAGCAGGCCCTGTGCAGGGGGAAGCACGGCCCAGGGTCAGCCAGGCGACGGCTTGTGACGAGGGGCCGGCGTGCGGCACTTAACACCGGGAAGAGCTCGTTAAAGTGTCATTTTTAGCCAATATGCTCGTCTGTGTCGAGGAGGCCAATCAGCCATACTGTTCCCATTGCAGGAGAATGACTTCCATCCATCACTGTCAGCCATATGATGATATTAGCAGGTGTTTACTGATAGGCCATTCAGTAGAAGACAAATGGAGGTTCTAATATCACTCCACACTCATATTCACTCAGTCATTTAACACACTGGCTTATTCAGTATGCGCTAGGAAGGGAGGCAGCGTACCAGCATGGCCACGGCATCAGTCCATCACAGGCGTTAAACACCGACAGAAAATCACAGTCATGCACATTCATGACACTGACTTGTTCGTATATACAAGTATGGAGACTAAAGTACCAATGCAAAGATTTTCAGACCACTGGTAACTGTCGAACCTAAATGGTTGTTTTTAAATATCTCAGTGCATTTTTTTCTATTTAAACACTACGTATTAAATTGTGGAGTTGGGAATCTTGGCAACATAAATGACCTTATTCCTGATTCATGACATTTCTCTTGCTGTAGAGAGAATTCCACGCCAAACTGCATTAAAAAACAAAACAATTCTATCACAGCTGTTTAGCAATAGCTACATATAGAACATGACTTTGAGGCATTTTTACAAATGGTTGGGAGCTGCTCTTCGATTTGGCACCCACCCATCCAGCTGTAGTAATGAGGAGAGTAAATAGATATATTTTTTTTAAAAGAACAAAACATAGTGCTAAGGTTATCAGGCCAACACTGGTCTATGTATATACTGTATATCAGACTGTAGCCAGTCATGTCTCCACTGTGGACCTGGTGAAGGTTCCTTACTGACCAAAGCTACACGCAAACTAAAATGATTTGTCAAGTATGTTGTGCGTATTCCTCTATCATGTTCCAACAAGCACTTTAGTAAGTGTTAAGTAGTAACTAATGACTACATTAAAAGGTTAATAAACAAATTAGAGGTCCTTAATAAAAACACATATTGGGTTGCCAGGTTGTGAAAAGAAAATCCCTTTGGCAGGCATGCAGTTCTAAATGTTGGTAATCCGTTAAAATAATAAGCCACCAAGTCTGCAGTTGTGTTTATAAAAGTTTGTAAGTCATAAATAAAGGGTTTTTATAACAAATCATTCTAGATCTCTTTTTATACAACTTGGCAATAAAAAAAAGTTCTTATAAGCTAAATTATATATAAAACATTTCCAAGTTCCAAGAACAGTATCTTTTCTGTCAAACTCACAAGCTGACAGTCGCTCTGTCCCCGGCATCCACAGGGGTGTTTGCAAGTGTGTGTGTGTGTGTGAGAGAGGGAGCGTGTAATGGAATCTGTGCTGACTGACACTCTCCACTGGACCCTGCTGTAATTACACCACTCTCATCGTCTGGGCCGCACACACTAAGGCCGCTGTTACCAACTTCATGTTTTGCATGTAAACTTTATAGTCTTGCCAACTCTTGCTTTCATGATACCCAAGACCCTGAAACTGGCAAATGTAAGCAAACACGGAGTGAGGTTTCTGCCGTGCAGGACATAAAGCTGACAAACTCCTCCGCTTCCTCGCTCTGCTCTTCATTTGGGCTACGCAGGAGATATCAAAAAGATTAATGCTGGCAGTAGCAATGTTGTCAGGGAAGAAAAAAGGCTACAATTTCTGTTTCTACATTAAACATTTAGCTTTACTACTGGACAAACTCGGTTTTCCTCTTGAAGTGGAAAAAAAAACAAAAAAAACCTCATCCTATCAAATCTTGTTCTGTAGTGCCCGGTTGATTTCTACTGGGAACGTCTGCGCAACAGTTTCATTGCTTAGGCCAGACCTCATCTTTTGAAAAAGTTCTATTTAGTAACTATATTTGTCACTCTGGCAGTGCCCCAGCCTCCTCCCTTGTTTGGTCCTTTTAACTTTCCATGTAACTTTCCTCATGTCTCCTCACGGCAAGGATACATATTTCATCAAGAGCCTGAGGCTTTCCCTGGCACATATCTGTACCTCGCTGTACCCAGGAAGCCCAAGCAGTGGAAACCATAACAGCAGAGGAAGTGGACGTACAACCCAGCCAGGAGCTTATTTTCGATATAGTTCAGCCTAGTTCATATATATCATATCCTGCCATCTCCCCTTCCCCCTCATCTACCCCTCTGTTTCTTCCTCATCCACTTTTAACGCCCAGAGTCCCTTTCTCCACCACTACGGCTCTGCCTCACGTTTTCAAATATGTTACTCATTGAGGTATCTGATCAGATACTTAAATTATCACTGACATGTAAACGAGAGCAACACTCCCAGTGAATTAATCTTTGAATGTTGTTGCATTTTTCGTTAACCCAACAAGCTGACATTTTTCAAGCTATGAATCATTGCTTAATTTCCAGACAAGACTAAAATGTGCTTTGCATGGTGCAACTTGAATGCAGCTTTTTTTTGCAGATTTTCTTTGGAGAACCGTTCAATAAACAGGACAAAGAGTTTACAGTCATGCTAGCAGCTCTGTGAGTTCGGAGTGTGGCACAGCGGTGCTTTGAGCTAAATGCTAACATCAGCATGGCCACATGCTCACAATGACAATGCTAACATGCTGATGTGTAGCAGGTATAAAGTGTACCATGTTCGTCATCATGTTTGCATGCTAACATTTGCAAATTAGTAGCACTAAACGGAGTACAGCTGAGACTGATAGGAACGTTATTAGTTTTGCAGGTATTTGGTCATAAACCAAAGTATTGGATAAATACAAATTTTGACCTGATGATGGCGCTAGATAGAAAGTCAGGGGATCATAAAAGTGATTACGATTCGTCCCGAGTCGCATATGAATGTCTGAACCAAATGTCATGGCAATCCAGCCAACAGTTTACTCAAAACCACAAATGTCAACCTCACGGTGGTGCAAGGGATCACCAAAGGTAGCAGGACACATCCTCTGGGGGCCGTGAATGATTCCCATGGCAATCCATGTAATGTAGAAATATTTCACTCTGGACCAAAGTGGTAGACCAACCCACACACGCACATGGCTGGCATGGCTAAAAAACACGAATTGGGCATTTAGGTAATGTTCAGGTAATGTTCATGTCTTGTGTCCTGTGCTGTCCTTCAGGTGTGGCCTGGATGTGACAGACAGCTGCCAGCGGTGGCCTGGTTTCACACCTTGGCTGTCCCCCCCCCACCCCGCAGACAGCAGCCTGGGAAACCACAGGCCACCAGGCTGGCGCCAGCCTGTACGGCTTAGAGCAGGGCAGCCGGCCCAATCAATACCTCTGCATTTCCTGTCCATTTGCTCAGGTCTCTTCATTAATAATTACTGCTTGGCGGAGCTTCAATGCGCTCGCTGGCTGGGCCAAGGGGAGAGGCTGTGTGACCTTTCCCCACCCCTGGGTTGACTTGGATCACATACACAGGAATGGGGACAGACATATTAAGGCAACATAGATGACATTACTCCTGATTCTTGCCATTCCCCCCCTCTGTGGATATCACGCCAAGCACCATTAAGAAAATACATATTTTTGGAGCTGTGCTTATCAGCAGAGGTACATACCTGCTAGAACATGACTTTGAGACATTTTCACAACTGGTTTGGAGCTGCTCCTCAATTTGGCAAACACCCACTTCATCCAGCAGCTATGATTTCAGCATCATCTGAGGTGTGCAGTAACGAGCAGGGTGAACTGATTTTTTTGAAACATTTTGTTAGAATAAGTGCTGCTTGGTGCATCATTTGCTGTTCATGGCACATTTTCCAGATGACAATAGCAATTCCTCAAAACATCTTAAATTTCGTTCTGCCTGGTATGTGCCTTTGCTGATAAGCAGCGTAACAATAAAGTGCCAGGTTTTAAAATGCAGCTTGGCGTGATGTTTTCTCCACACAGCAGTGGAAAGGTGTGTATTAGAGCCAACACAACACATGACATGATGCTGAAGTAATGTGTTTCTATTTCTTTTTTTAATGATGACCATTTATGGGTATGGCCATTACATTTCTGATGTACACCGTCATCCACAACAGAGCAGTTTCTCCAGACATTAGCCAGCACCTGGCTCAAAAGAAGTTAATTTGTCTCTTAAGTGTCAACTGTTCCGTGGTTCTCGTCCTGTTGCCTCTGCAGACAAAGACACTGCAGGCATTTCAGAAGCAGGAGTGTGTGTGTGTGTGTGTGTGAGTCCAGGTCAAAATTTGGTGATGGCAGAGGCGATGTTCTCCAAGGCTGATCGAGCCTCGGAGGAGGGGAAAGCCTGGATGGCCTCCAGAGCCTTGTTGCCATGGTAACAGCACAAGTCCACCGCCGAGCTCACGCCTTTCTCCGACTTAACTGCTGCCAAAAGCTGTCGAGGGATGAAAACACATGTTAGTTTGTCACGTTTGTGTCATGCCCGTTACTATCCAGCTGTCAACACAACTGTTAAGAGACGGGGAAAGTTAGCGTGCTCTTAAAAGTAAGTGTAAGAAGCAACGTTTTTCTTTTAATGACAGAAAAGCGGTTGTATAAACACAATCATGCACTTTGCATGCTGCCCCTGGTACCACTGGAGGCAGCTTACCACATTTAACTACAAGGGGAACATTTCAGGCTCATCAATGTGAGATATATTTTAAAAACTGGCAGGTCTGCTTTGACAACGAGAAGGGAAATGCACTGAATTTTATTTTTCTGGTGGTTGTACCCAGGCATCTCACAGCTCTCCTGTCTTTTCAGTCAATTAATTATGGCACCAGATCACAGGAATGGTGCACAGCCAGTTTTTGCTACACACCAGGTAATTAATTGGAACTAAATGCCAAGCACGGAAATGAACATTTCTTGCCCACCCAACGGTGTCGATAGGGTGTGTGATGACATGTTTCTATGTCCTTTATATTTCGGGGTGACTGCTTATGATTTTGAATTCCAATATGATTTGTTATATCTTGCTTATAAGATAAAAAAAAAAATATACAATACAATATATATAATATAAATATATATACACACACACACAATACACATGTCATACATGAGGCCGTGGAAACATCAAGTCAAATCAGCCACAACCGACAGCTTAAGTATATAGACCAGGGGTCTCCAACCTTTTTTCCTCTGAGAGCTAATTTGACAAAATGAAAGTCGCAGAGAGCTACTCATGTTTTATATCATTACTAACATTTAATCACATAGCTCCACCCAAACCAGCTGAATAAGCTTATTTTGTTTGAACATTTCAAAATGTTGATATTCAACACTCACATTTTGTATCACACCATCTTAAATTCAGCAGCATGTGCATGTTTCACATTTTCAATGTGTCAAGCTCTATTAAATTCCATCATATTGTCATAGAAAACAAAACAATGTTACTTATTTTACTTGTCCTTATTTTCTCTGTCTGTCACTGTATCATCACGTCACTTTCCTTCATCATCTGTAGTTCATTGTGCACATGCATTCAGTCTTTTCTAGAGAGAGCGTATCCACTTAGGTTCACTCTTACGGACTCATTTAAATGTTCATCTGTCAGTCTTAATCTGAATTTAGATTTCACTTAGAACTTAGGATGTGCGCCACTTTAAACAAAGCCTCTGTTGCTGCTGTGGCCTTTTTTGTCGGTATGGTAAACAGAGACTGTTGTCTTGTATGCGTTGTTTTCAGCTCCTTTACCTTCTGTAATGATTGGCAAAATAATAATTTTGTGTCAGAAGGGGGCGGGATGTCTGTGAATTGGATTGGATAGAAATTTAAACAGGTTTACCAAGTGACTTTGTGTCGTGAAATTTATGTACAAATTCTTTGAGCCTTTGGCGAAGCACTCAGAAACGGGCAGCGAGCTACTGGTAGCGAGCGAGCGACGTGTTGGAGACCCCCGATGTAGACTGAGCGAATTTGGGCATCTCCTTGTGCCTTCCTGCTGGTGTGTTGGGACATTTTTTTTGCTGAGGGCGTTTTATCTCATGAATTCTGGAGGTGGAAATCCCCATAGACCTTCCTTCTTTAAAAAAACCCCCCCAAAAAACAGTAGGTGTCGACGTCAGCCTCACCCTGGCTGCTTCTCCACACACACACTTCCACCTGATATCTCATCAATATTAAGGTCCAGCATATCAGAACAATTAGTATATATACTAGTAAGTATTGTAGCTTTGACATTTGTCAATAGAATAGGATCAGGATCATTAAAATAGATAATTAATTTAACTTTACCTTTCTTACACTTGAGATGAATTTCAAACATAGAAATAAAAATTGATTTGTACGACAACTAAAACAGACAGATCACCTTAGCAAATGTGTATCTTTTTGCACTTAACTGATTAAAATGAGCCCTGTTGCATCCAGCAGACCCTCGTTTTCTTCTTTTCCTTTTTTAGTTTAAGACATTTTTATTCTTGCTGACTTATAGCTGCCGAAAGTGTTAATTAATTAAGCTGACATTTGTTCCTATACTTATGTAGCCCCAAAGTGTTCAACATTAAATTGATAAATCATGATGAAACAATCATATAAATAAATGAAATTAAAATATGATCAAACGAAGAAGTTGTAATATAATCAGTTCATTGAAATGTTAATGACAGGAGTTCCTTTTTCATTTAATTATAGAAATTCTTATTTGAAAATGCCCCTTTTCAAAAGTCAGTTTTTTGTTTTTGGCATTTCCCCAATGACATCCACCTTTCAGCATATCACATGCCTCCAGCCTGCAGCAGCAACTCTCAGCTAATTAGCTAGCGTATGTTGGCTAGGGAAACCAAAGAGGACGATCCTCTGTCTTTTCACAGAGTTGTGTCTTTCTCTGAGGAGTATCTTTAGAATCACAAAATGACATTTAGGTAACGCTGAATTAAGCAGCTAGCTGCTGCTGTTAGCACTAAAACAAGCTAAGAAGCCAGCCTACTTATTTAGCTGTGCAGCCTTGTTAATAAAAAGGAGCATAGTATAGTTTTATTAATTTAGTAACCTGTTTTACATTTTTAGCCCTCATTAGTCATTTATTTATTTAATATCAAACTTCACTGAAATTTTAATTGACTATTGTGCTGTGATTGGTAATTATGTCTCTGTGAACAGGTTGAAGCTGCTGGAAGCAGGCAGGAGTGTATCACTCTCGCTTCTTTCATGCAGTCAGATTTTCTTATATTATTAGTGCAAAATATGAATGTCAAATAATATTCACTTCTATCCAATCTGGACTCTCCTTCTCCCATAATGACCAATTACAGCTGGCAAATCTGCTAAAACGTGTCTCTTTGGGATGTTGTCTAATTACGGATGAGAGACTAATAAACTGAAAATCAGTATAAAGTTGGAGTTTCCGTAAACTTGGATTGTTACTTATCAGAGTTAATGGGATGAAAGCACATGCTAAATTACGTAGACAATTTGTAACGTACACAAACATTCCTCTAATTGTGCTGGATCAAAGCAAAGTTTTTACACTTCTGGGCCCAAGGTCTTTCTTTTTCCTCCCCAAAATTTCATCCCTCCCTCTGTCCTGCTCTCACATTTCCTCACTGTGTTCCCTCATCTCTCCTTCCCTTCAAACTTCTCCCCACGTCCCCTTTGCGACAGGTCTGCTGAAGGAGATTCTCTCACAATGCCACTGTCTCAGAGCCTCGGTGTCTCCTCCACAAATAGGCCTCGGTAACTAATCCTTCCTGCTCTGGTTTCAGACGGGACCAGATAACCCCCACCCAACACCATCAGACCCCTCTTCTGTAGCTTCAGTCTCTGCTTGCACCCCTATTGGCCCGCCCCTCTTCCCTCACACACTGACTTTGCAAAGCTCACTTCTCAACTTTGATATAGGTTACAGTGAAAAGACATCCTGATCTGTCAGGTGCCCGTAAGTAAACGGGGGGGATACAGTAAGATAAAACAATTAAAATTGAGCTCTCTTACAAACTTGTTTTACAATTTTTAGAAAATAAGTCTTCAAAGCTCAATGAAGAGGCAGCTTCTGTACAAAGGGATACATAAAGCAGTGGACTTACCTTTGAGTAATCCAGCTGGTTTCTCTGTGTTTTCACCTTGCAGAAAAGAGAGTTATCAGTTAAATTACCCAGGTTTCCAAGGTTGCATTAACATTATGATCAATAACTTTTTATTGACTTTGATGAAGGTACAATTTGATGAAATTGAAGGATAAAATCATATTTTGGGGTAAACCAACGTCACCTTTAAACTGCTCTATGCAGAAATCATAGAGGCCCTATTTCTAACTTCTGAACTAGTCAAGTCAAGAACTCCTGACAAATTCCTTCATTTTAAATACTGCTGCTACAGTATGTCACAAAAAAAAACGATAAAGGATTTTCCTCAAGATGAAAGCGTTTTAATGAAGATAAATAAATAATATCATGCCATTTCGAGTTCAACCTTTCATTTCACACAAGCCTTCCAAGGCCTTATTAAATTTTCCACATTTTAAAAAGGCCAAAATGTCTTGGAAGTGCAGTTTGCTTCCATTGAGTAATCTCAGAACAACATCTTGGTATAATTCAACTATGTTCTCATAATTTATCGCTAAAAATATTCAAGCCATTCCCAAGAAAAGTAGTGAACCAACCAAGGTAGTTTTAAACCATGTTAGCCTGTGTACTTTGTATTTGTGTATTTTGTCATAAAGCAAAGTTTGGGAAACATTGAAAATTTGACCTGATAATACGGGTAGAAGAAACAGTTTATCTTGAGGTGAATGTGAATATCTGACACAAATTTCATGTCGATCCATCCAATACTTTTTCAGACGTTTAAAACCAAAAATGTTAACCTCACGGTGGTGCTAGAGGAAAAATCTGGGGATCAACAATATAAACAGCTTTCGTTCCATGCAGACTGTGAACAAATTTAATGACAATCCATCACATAGTTGACTGACATATGCCATTATACCTATGAGACTGTACGAGTTCAGCTAACACAGCTGTGCATTTTATGCATGTAACATGGCCAGAATTACCAGTGACTGAAGCAAAACAAAATTAATCTGGCTGCTGCAGTGATGTCATAGACCATTCTTACCTGCTGCAGCTGCTGACGCCATCTCTCCTGGCCAACGCTCTGACGGTGGAAAATCACCGGGGCGGCGCTCAAGCTGAATGACACCGGCTCACCCACGCTGCTCTTCACAAATGGCTGCAGGTCAGAGTTCAGCTACAGAAGCGAGAGCATACGGTGTCAATCAGGCTGAGATTCTATTTTGTAACTTCCAGGCAACAATTAACCCAACCCAGTGGTGACCCTCTTAATGAGCAGTATGATGAACAGCATGGTTAGAGACACAGCTGGCCTGATGAGGATGGTTCTCCTTCAAAGACCTCATTTCTGTTTCCCCCCATGCTGAGATTCCCTGTAGCCACTGAGGCCTGCAGACAGGCAGCTGCAGGGAGCCGCAGCAGGAGAGAACATACTAACAGCACTGTGAGTGGGACCATTATGAATGACTTTTAGGCTAGTACCAATAACATTCAGGAAGCCTCTGAACCTTGAAAAATGATGACGCATCTGCATCATCTGGTGCAATAACATAACATGCAAATGACATTTTAGCTTGGCACAAATAAGCCGTCCTCCTGATTCCACATCTTTATATGTTTCTCTTTAACAACAAGACACTTGGGCACTTAATCCAACATACTGGCAGGATATCAATCAAAAAAAAGTGCACGATTACGTTTAAACAATCTGCCAGCCAATCAGTAGCCTTTATTTTTAGCTCACTTCATTTGAACTGGATCAGAGTACTGTGGTCAGGAGGGACAAAGTTCCAGCACAGAAAAAGACCAAAGACTATATTAAAGCCCCTGAAAACTTGGTACCGTATTGGCCCGAATATAAGAGCGATATTTTCATCTGGAAACAATGTTTGAAAAAAAATGGGGTTTGTGTTATATTCAAGGACTAGACATTTATACATTCAGCAGAAACACTTTTTGAACGGAGACAGTAACGGTGTAACACTGGCTACAACAGAGAGTGTTGCATTATGGGTTGTTTGTAGCCTTAATGTTGCTAGACTAGCAAGTTTCTTCAAGTCCATTCTTCTACGTTCAATCAGCCCTAAGTGTTTAGTTAGCCTTGTTTTACCTACAGGAGTTTCTGATGTCTCGTGTAATGTGTTTCGCTGCCACGAGTCAAAACATCTTTACTGCAACAACTAAAAACGGACCAGGGATTGAGTCTTCTGTTAAGCAGCCAAGACTTATCGCCATCACACAATGTCACAATGAGAAGCTAAAAAGTGAAACATTGCAACAGTCAGAGGAAATAATCAAAGTGTTTGACAAACATGCAACAAGCTAAAGAACTGTGGGATTTACATTCTGCCTCAATGGTAAGGCACAGATTTTTCATGTTTCATATTTCAAGATTGTGGACAAAACGTACCCAACAGGACTAGTTTAGAAGTATTCTCCCATCATTCACAGTAAGAAGCTGTTTTCAGGGCCTTTAACTCAAGACATTCAACTGTGATTATCTCAAAAAAGGAGCGCACTGGTGTGGCAGTTCACCCTTATTGATTTATCCTCCAACGACTGACTTCACCTATATGTGCTGTGTGGTGGGTGGGACCCTCAGATCAGACTTACCTTGTGGCCCAGTGATAGGTGCTTGCCGTACGTGTAGGCTAATCTTTGGGACTCCATGTCGTGTTTGGCGAGCTCCATCGCAGCTTGACAGCTCTTGGCCAGCAGTGCCCCGTGGGACAGGAACGTCTGCTCCTCCCATGCCACCACATTGACGCCATCGGTGACACCATTCTCCTGCAGAGCAAACAGAGGCAGAGACGCCGCGGGCCTGACCTCTCACTGCTTCTGCTGTACAACTTCAAAGTTCCCACAGAGCACCTCAGAACTCCCCAATCAAAACAACCCCTCCTTGCTCTGTGATTTTATATTTCAGCATGTAACTGGCTGTGCACCAGAAAGGAACAGCAATTTAATACAGTATTTTCCACATATTCTTCAGTTATTTGGAACAGAGGGGAGCTGGGAGAGGGATGCAGTGCTGGAGCAGGATAACTTGTAGATCTGCAAACACATTGAATTATGCTCTTTTATGTCAACAAATAAGTCCAACATAAAACATTTGAAACACCAAAAGGTATAACAAGGTTAAATAGACAATCTCTGTACAGATGCTGGTGTTGTTGGAATTTGGTCTGGATAATAGAGAAATCCCTCCATCGTAAGTTAGTTATCACACAACACAAGAGGCCAAAACTGAAACTTTGTCTGAGGTACACGTGACATTACTCTGAATACCTCTGGTATTCTACTGCAAAAACCTAAAAGCACTGTAAAATTAAGGGAAACTCTTGCTTGCTGGTGCCTGATAGCACTGTTGACAGTTGACAGGTTGAATCCAGAAGGACTGTCTTTTTAATTCATCATTTATCAATGTGTGTTTTTTCTTATTATTAAATACTCAGCTAGTAGCGCCTTAAGTCTGAACAAAGTAGTATGTATGTTCTGTGCTGTACACAGCTGGAACCAACTTTTAAAGCAGCAGGATGTCACCCACGTGGCTCACTGATGTGTTTTTAATAGCTTTTGCACAACAATGGAGCTCTATGACACAGAGGAATTGGATATATCAGGCTTTGAATACAAACACAAACTTGTTAGTAGGATCAATTCATTCTTGGTCCTTTTATGGTATTTATGCATAATTTCAAAAATATTGAATATCACTGGCCCTTTTCTGTAATTTAAAGACGTTCTACATTTCTATGATTTGAATTTATCTAGCAACTCTTTGTAGGTGAAGTGCTTCGAATTACCATCACGTATGAAATGGTTTAATAATTTCCTGTTATTTTGTTGTGTATGATATAGGAGTATTCTGCCGTGCTTTTCCCTTACATCGTCACCTGTCACAGATTGTTTAGATCTACTGCCCCACATCAAAGTTGGATTATGGACGGAGAATAGATGCTTTACCTCAGTATTATTGGAATTCTCACAGTAGATTCCTTCAACTAAATCACCGATGGCACTTGAGATCAGTTCAACAACCTGTCAAACAGAAATAAAAACATGAGACATTTGGGTTAATATTTCAATCTTTTAGCTTTATCATTCCATCCTCTGTAGAACTGAGACAAAACTAAATAATGGGTGTGATCTGAACAGTCAACATGTGCATCAACGGCCACGTGCCCTGCTGAAGCGTCCTTGGACTCGGGCACTGAACCGATAACCTTCTCACTCATTATAAATCACTCTGGCTAACAGCATCGATTAAACTTCTAAAATGTAGATGTAAATGAGGTCGATCAAAACTGACACGCTACTCAGTTCATCCGTGACATTTGTAATTAAAAACCACAATTTCCCCTGATTGAAGCACGAGCTAACAGCTGGTTTGGGGAATAAATCAGAGGTGAGATGAGGGTTGGAAACCAGGTGAACTGCCGCAAACTCATGGCTTATTATCAGGCCATAAGGGTGGGGGCTCCTGTTGATTTCATAAAGCAGACCCAGGCTCGCCTTCATTCATTATACTTTGTATTTATAGAGACGTCCAGTCGATAGAGGCAGATCAGGTGTCTGTCCGGTCTGAGGGGCTGAAATGGAGCTAAAAGGCAGATGGTGAGACGAAACAAGACCAGAGGGCAGAGGGGTTAACAAGGTTTAGAAGTGATGATCTGACTTTGGGGTCCTCTTTGCCCTCCTGTTGCTCCACATATTATTGGAAGATTCATTTCACTTTGTGCCTTTGAGCATTGCAGATCTGCATCATTAATCTGTTGCTACTTGCAATACCTATCCACTGCTGATTTTCTGCAGGAGTTGTCGGGCACAGAAAATGAAGAAAGAACCACTTCTTCTATCGCCAGGCTTTAGATTCTTTCTAGTATGAGTTAATCAATATACTGTACAAGGAAATATGTGCTGCTTTTGGGAATCTGACAATAGGGAATATTAAACTTCCCACCTTAAAACAGGGGGAACAACTACATACAGTGCCTTGTCGAGGTCTGAAGCTTGTTTAAGACTGCAGTTGCCCATTTCCTCTTACAGGGGGCATGCATGACTATGTTTTAGCTTACAGAAATGCTACCGGCCCCATATCAACCCCCAGAGGAGAGGCTGCATCATTTCAAATGATTATTCAAAGCCCGGATCTAATGAATGAGTAAAAATCCGAAGCCAATCACTCTGTCCGGCCTTCATTCACAGCGACAGAACAGTGTGGACAGAGGAGTTGAGGCCACGCCTGTACAGTTCAGATGAATGAGGTTAAATATAGAGCTCCTTCAGCTCATCCCAGACATCCTTGGCTCATCAGAAAAGTCTGGTGACGCTGGCTACTCCGTCAGCCTCGCAGTGCCCTTTGGGTAACTGAATCCACCAGGGGAAAATATTGAGGAAACCCGAGCTTCGCCCACAGACCTGGAAGGACAATGTGCCTACAGTATTACCAGATGTGGTGTCTCTGCCTGCCTTGGGAAATGGGGGCCAGTGGGGGTCTTTTTTTGGAAAGTATCAGATAAGCTCTCCCCCTGCCTCCCCCTTACTCCATTCCCAAATCCAGCCAGATCGTGTTTTGCCGACAGGTCTGCGAGGGGGGAGAAACCGGAGCTCGACGGGGAGATTACTTTACAGTTTATACAAGTAGCGGCATAGGTTTCCTCTCAAGGCCACGACACACAATCTCCACCGCTCTCACTGCCTTAAAAGAAAAAAGAAAAAACGGCTGGTTTATGAGGAAAAACTTCGAAAGCTGCAGGAACTGCTCATCTGTCACCCTGTGCATTAAAAAGATTGCACACAAGCTGCAAGAAAAGAGAGGAGAGACAATCCACTGTTAAGCAGATTGTCAGCTTTCAAACCAGACTCAAACTACACACATAGAAGTTGTTGCAGAGTTATAAATATCAGTCAATTAGCTGATTTTAAAAGGAAATCCCATACAGCCTTTATTGTGTTTGCCTACAGGTCCTTCTGTGTTTAAAACTGAAACAATATATTTGTGTGCCTTTTTTTTCCCAGCCTAAGGAGCTAGACCAGGTTGGCTGCAGTGTTTAAATGATCACTCCACCAATCCTACACATGAAGTTCACTGTACTCATCCCGAGGAGTACTACAGTACTATGCAGTCATCAACTCAAGGTCCACTTATTTGTCCATTCTGGAGCTTTTGACCACATCACACTGTCTATATCCGCAGATGGCATTTGCTCATGGAACTGTAGGTGGTCTGAGCACCTATTAGCGTTCTTCTGTACTTACAGTCACTATTTTGAGTGCTTAAGTGTGTACACAATGACAAGTATGAGTACCTGGATCGTGTACTTATGTGTGGAACGCTGCACATTTTTAACCCTCAATGGTCGCCATCTTGGCTACATAGTGGAAGGGGTGGGACCACCATCCTATAAAAATGGCAACCGAGGAAGCTGCAGTGGTAGTGTTCGTTATGGTGAACACTGCACTAAAAGTAAAAGCACGATCATTGTTAATAACATTGAATTGAAGTCACGCCGACAGATATTTTGGCGGTCGACAATGGCACTCATATGTTGCCGATAATGCTCCACCTGGATGCACACCAAAGAAGAAGAAGTGGTCAAATGTTGCATCATCCGCATCAACCCTACCCTGTCAAAATTCATGCACTACGCAAGTACATTGTGTACTGTATGGAGGTATCCTGCTTGCAGTAATCTAATTTCCCTCCCGTCCAGAAACCAGTGAGGAACAGCTTCACAGGACCACAGCTGAATATGAGCATCAGCGCACACTGTGGTTTGCCCTCAGTTCATTTTGTTTTGCTAACCTTTTCAAATATGAGTAACTGCTGGCTATCGGATGTCCATCTCCTTTATTACCCTTAAAAACTTCCACTTTGGGGATGTTTCCTGTGGTCACTTCAGATTACATACACACTCCTTATGAACAGCATTGCAGGTTTGTTTGGGGGAAGACAAAAGTACTGATAAGTTTCAAGCATTGCTGTGTGGCATTTCGGGATTTCATTGTTCTCACCTTGACAATGAACCATACTTAAAACAGGAACAGATGCTGCAAAAGCTCAATTCAAAACAACCGATGCCAACTTGTTTGGAGTGAATGCAGACTTAATGTGATTAAATTATCATTAGCTCAAGTCATCAGCAGATCTGCCATCATTTCATTTTCAGTTTGTCCCCCCCCCCCCAGTCTTTCTGGGAAACAACAGTATCAGTTGCATTATTATAATTTGCAGTTTAGCCAGAGTGACAATTATCTCTCGTAGTACTGTTGTAGTGACAAATCATAATGAAAGCCAATTAGCACTGTAAAGGAAATGCCACACCTTTAGAATAACTTTTAATTTATAGATGGAAATGTTGGTTCCTTCCAACTCCTGCAATGTTTCCCATATAACCCGCTTACATCATATCTTGGGAGGGCGTCTCTTGGCTGCCATGGAGCAGACATAAACCCAGACTGTGTATGCTGAATAAGAAGCAGCAGGGAAGGCGATAAGGGATGGTCCAGCTGATGGCATGGGGGGTGGAGGTGGGGGTATTTTGATCCACTCAGGCAACCGCATTCTGACAGAGCAGCGTGGTGACAGCATCTGTCAGCAAGGGGCTACCAGGCTACGTAGTAGATATGATCTGTGGTGCACTTACGAGACCACCACCACACACACACACACACACACACACACGTCGAAAACTGAAAAGTCAACAAAAAGAATTCCCATGATGTACATGTCAATGGCATCTCCTAACCACATTTTCTACCATACAAAACAGTAGGAGCTTGTTTGTAACTAGTCTCACTACTGTAACTATAACGAAGGTCCTGGTATGATATTCACCATGACTGACCAGAAACAGCCAAGAGGGCCATCTACGCAACGTCCAGGTACCATAACATGACAAAGCAAAGGCCTCACAGTACCACCTACACCACTGGCTCCCATATGTTCTTAGTTGTGACCTTAGCCAAGCAACATCTACACGAGACCCCTAAAAACAGGTCGCATGCAGCTTAACTGCTGCTAATGTTGTTTAGAGACCTAAAGAGGTAAAACCCATTATTTTTTCAAGAAAATAAGCAAAAGGGTAAGAAAAAAAAACTGCGGCCATGTTAGCCGATTTGTTGGATGGGATGTTATTTTGTTTTGTTTTTCCCCGACCAATCAGTAGTGAGTGACTTATCACTGATGCAGTGATGGGGGAGGGAGGGTTCACAACTGCTCAACACATGCTCACTTGTCAAGTTGACTTCTGAGACTTTGGAGGCGGGATGAAACAAACAGCAGCTGATGTATCCCCCCTTCTATGTGTTGATTACCATGGCAATGGTCAAAGCATCGACACATCCCCATTTTTTATCTGGCAAACTAAGCTCAGTGTTTCCCCATTCGTTAACTAATCTACGGCGATCCGCCATAGATTAAGTTCTTCTGCCATAGTCTCATAATGAACCGAAAATATATTTTGTTCATCAGCTATCATTCCGCGTTAATGTGATATTTTTAATGAATCCCTTCATTTAAAGCTGAACGTCTACTCTTCAATCACATATTGATTGCTTCATTTTAAATCCATTGTGATGGTGTACAGAGGCAAAGCTACAAAACTTGTGTCACTGTAACGGTATATCTATCAGTTCTCACCCACCGTCTTTGTTGGTGACATACTAGAGTGTAAAGGTCAAATGTATATCTTTCCCGTTGTATGTGCATATTTACACACAAATGCACTGGGACCGACCGTCTTGAGCGACATTTCTGGCAGCATTTTGAGGATCGTTGGAGGTGAGTGGTTAACTAGCTAGCCTAGATAAGAAAATTGGAAAAGTTTCCTAGTGTGACTCAGTTGTCATGTCTATCACAGTATTATTTCACGCTCGCAGCTGCCAGCTCGAATTTGTGTGCGATGACTTATATCTTGCGAGCAGCAGGTATTTGATTAAAGTGCAAGTAGTTTTACTGCATGAACAGTGAACAATGAACAGGATAAGGACAACAGGCATGACTGAAGTTGCAGAGATATGTGCCAAACATTTAACTCATTGCACATACATAAAACTGTAGAATATTCTCCATAAGTTAATTGTAGTTCCCTTTATGTTCAGGTCAAATCAGACCTTCGTAACAGGCTGTGAGGAGACCACCTGGCTTCCTGCCTGAGGGTCTCCATCAACGGGCTGAGCGCAGAGGAATTTAGTTACACAAGGGCAGTGGAAGTCTTTTTCACAAAGCCTAGGTAAATTAAATGTCCAAATGAAAGGTGCAATGTTTGTCGATAGTCATGTAACTCCATCTCAACAAACTAAGGTCTGCACGTAACCACTTTTGCTCAAATGTGTGCTCAAAGATTGATGCATTTAACTTTAACATTTTTTATAATTTTCTTCCCCCAAACCCTCTGGGGGGGTCCTCCCCCCCAGGATCTCATGAAATCCTGTGGGAGACACTGTAAGCTCTTAACAAATCTCATATGTGGGTGGCAATTCAGAGCTCTTGAACCAGGCCAATCTTGTTGATCATCTCGCAGCCCGTCAGACTTATCCTGTGGCCCCCTTTGGGACCCCTACCCCCAGGTTGGGAATCACTGGGAAACACTGTTTGGATGAAAAGGGGTGTCTGGCAAGTGCAGTCTAAAAACATCACATTGATGCATATTCATCACCAGTGATTCAGTCAAAATAAAAACATGATATTGCAGATTACCACTTAATGTTGTTGGATGAATAGGGCTTTGCACTGCAGGTACTCTGCTGGGGAAAAAGAAAAACACCTCTCAATAATATTCCATAAACACCATGATCAGTGGGAACCCTGCAGTATAATCATTGCAGGCGTGAGATGTTGAGTTTGGATGTGCTACAGGAGAGAGAGGAGATGTAGGGATGAACATGACACTGATATGTGGAGCTGTAAGGACCACTGGCAGCTCGTATTAAGACAGCAGGTCTAGTTTGTTACTGACAGACAAGGTACCTTTGTGTTATTCAATTGGGCAAGTCCAGTACAAGCATTCGCGAGCAGGAAGTCGCCGCTCAAGACCGCCATCTTATTCCCAAACTGCATGTCCTTCAGCGGGCCATCTAAAACCGTCCACTCCTTCAGATCGACTATCCCACGATGCACCAGGAACGCTGTGTGGATCAACTCGGTGATTTCTGCCAAGTTCCGCTGGCTATGAAACAGAAAAGAAAAAAAGAGCACATTTAAAAATCACAGCTTTTATTGTCAACAGCTTTTAAGAGAGGCGTTCCAGAGGCTTGACAGTTAGAGAGCTTTTTGACAGAGAACGTTTCATTGTCTTTATGCTGCTGAAATACGCAGGTTTCATTCACAGCATCACGTACAGGTGTGCTGACCACAAAGGAATCAATCAAAACAAAGGATTTGTGGGTTTCATTTCAACCTAGCAAAAAGGAAAACATCTATTTAGTCAATAAAACTGCAAAACTGAGATTGCAGAGTCTCATTTTCAATTTGACTAAAACCCGCAACACGGCTCCACACAAAGACTGCTGGGATCGTCACAGTCCATTCAACTGCGACATGAAACATTTACTGACTAGACAGCATCAAAGAAGAAAGATTACTGTGTATTTTAAAATTATGAGATTTCTCTACAACTACAATTTGGTCTGAAAACCTTCCAAGTCATAAACCAGCACATACTGTATGTCAGACATCTTGTCGCACAGCGTGTCAGGGGTTGTGTTAAAAAAAAGAAATTAAACTTATCATTAGCAAATAACAGCCGTTCTTGATTGAGAGAAAATACATAAAAGTGGTCTTTGAATAGAGCCTTTCAGAGCAGCCTTAGGGAGGATATAATCAAATGTTGATTCAGCCATTGGTGGGGGATAATTAGGCCCCTCTCTATATGGAAGGAGCTCGCCACGCTGCGACAGGAGGGATCCATCCAGACAGGGTTGGGTGCGTTGATAGCCACTTACGACCTTCTTTCAGCTGCTGTGAGAACCTGATGAGCCAGTCGTCTGCCTTGCGTTCCAACCCCTTCCTACACACACACACACACACACACAGACACACACACCTACACACACAGACACAGACACACACACCTACACACACGTGCGCGCACGCATGTCTTGTAGTCAGGTAATTGCCGTGTTCGACGTCGGTGTGGAAAAGATGTGATTAAAATTCAATAATGTCATCTATTTCGCCTCTCAATCACACCCATTGTCTGGTTGGTTTGTCTGCTCGGTGACGCAGAGCAACAACACAGTCGCCCCGAATAAGAGTTAATAAGTTCAGGTTTAAAAGAAGACCAAATTACCAGATTGACAGTCAACTGTTCTCAAGGTGCCTCGGAGTGACGGCTTGGGCTCGGCAGGTTTCAAGAGGAGAATTCATTGTTACAACAAGACGACAAAGAGTAGTGGGTGGTTTCAGCTCATGAAAATATCGTTTAAAATTGTATTCCAAGGCCAAGGTCAGTGTTACGCTGACCGTTTACTTGTTTGTTTAACTGGAGCCAAAAAACTCAAATGAATAAATGATCTGTGATATGGCTGTCATCTGTTCATCCTTTTGGCTTCTTGCCATCGTTACTCCATGGTGACGATCCGTCAAGGCGGAAAACACCGTTACTGCAGGTGTGAAAAGTTCCACAGGAGCGTTTATGTCTTAATCAGCCGCGTCTTAATCAGCCGCTGTCTTCTAAATGTCTGTTAGAGCTTCTCTCGATGAACACGCTGACAATGAGATGAAAGCCGTCCTTTCCATGCTTCCAAGCATATACTAGTTGGAGAAGGAGTCCAAGTTCTTCTTTTCAGTTGTCTGCTGAAAGACTTCCTCCACACTGCACGGTACAGTCAAAGACCAGTGTGCTCTCCAGGCTCCACAGCTCCATCTAAACTGACTAACAAGCCCAGACCACTTGTACATATTAAACAACCAGAAGCTGAAGCTGACTGTGGGTGATAGTGTACCTTATTAAATATTCTACAATTCAATATAGACCTAGTTATCCACAGCAAATTAAACATTACAAAATATAAATTAAAGTGTACTCCTCTGATTTAGCCTGGCACTCGATGCACGAAGGACAGATGGCTCAAAGGCGATGCAGCAGAACCAGAGATATCCTCTTTTATATTCCACGCATTCTTCTTTCTTGTCAGAACCTGGCGCCTACATTACCCACAGTGCAACTCAACCACCAAAAGTTTGGTTCGATATTCGGGTGTGTTATGCTAGTAGCAGCTTACGCCCAGTTTTATTTCATTTTCAAACTTGTAGTCTTCACCCCTAAACCGACGCCGGCTCAGGCGATATCACTTGAGGCAATTTATCGAACTTCATACAGCTCCCCCTGGAGACACAAAAGGCTTTGAACAACGTTTTCTACATATTAAACTGGACCCTGAGGTCTTTTTATTAGTCACACGTAAGGACACACATACACATGTGAAGGGAGCAGCAACATCTAAACACACACACATGCAAACGTGTCCCACGATGAAACCACCTCTGCCCTTAACCCATCCAGCATCCCTTCAACCGAGAAGAGCTGGAGCTGGCAACCTGGGACCAAGTCCAAGTGCTCGTGCCCCGTCCTGGCACTATATGAACAAGTTCTCTGAGATAACTTTGTTATGATACGGCGCTATATAAATTAAACTGAATTTACAAAGTCTTCACTTTTGTATGAATTGCTCTAAAAACATTTTTGTTTTTCAGAGAAGAAATAGGTGATATGGATACAATCCTCTTATCATCTGCAATATCAATATACTATATTATGATATAGTCCATTTTCTGGAAAAAAGCTAATTAAAAACTGTTTAACTGTTTATGGATAAAAGAAGGCGATCTCGGGATGAACGCCTGACAAATCACAAAATCATAATATCACATCTGAAATTGCAATTTGCCATAAAGCAGTCCATATCATTGACTTGCAACATTCCTCAAAATGGATATACGTATATCATCATATCAACAAACCCTAATTCATGGGGTAAATGGACAGAGATCAGAATGTTTTTGGCTTCAATGAACACTTGTAGTGTCCCATGATGGTCAACATGTGTAAGAAGCCCACCCTGAGAGGAATTAAGTAATATGAGGAAACACACAACCTTTGAAATTTCTGATTATAAAGTACTAAACAATGGCACAAAGTACCGGCCTCCAAAAACTCAAAATTATGGAACCCCGGAGCATACACATCCCAAATCTGTGCCTCCAATCTAGCTGTCCTGATCAGTAGCAGTGGAGCTTGGGGAGGAAAAAGGGGGACAAGGGGGCCGGTGTATAAATAGCTTTGGTGCCCAGTTGCATAGCAACCGATGCCATCTTGCTGAGGTGTAACGCCCCTCACCACGCCCCTTGTCCTGACTGTTCTGTTCCATTTTCCTCCCTCCACAGTCTGCCTCGCCATCAAATACAGCCTTGCAGATCTGAGTGCGTCCCTGTGTGTGATTTAAAGAGCTGGCCTGTCCATCAGCCAGGCTGCGTGATGTGTTCAGTGGCCTGGCTTTCATTTGTCACAAGAAATCAAGAGGTGTGGTGGGCACAAGTTGGACTATCTGTGAGTGTGTTTCTATCTATCTATCTATCTATCTATCTATCTATCTATCATGGTGGTGCTTTGGCGAATCATCAATGTCAGGCAGCAGAGTGGGAAATGTTTTACAAATGCTGCCTGTCAGGAGGGAGGAGACCATCCCCCAGAGGATTCAATCACCCCCCCCCCAATCCATCCCACCCCAACTCCCTCCATCCTTCCATGTCTTCCATCAGAGGTGCTAATGAGCCCAGGAGAGGTGGAGGGATTGCTGGGGGGAGAGAAAGAGAGAGCAAGATAGTGCAAATGAGGTGATCAAGTCATGCTGTGTGTGTGTGTGTGTGTTTGGGTTTGGACTATCCATCACACACGAGTGAGGGAATGCTGCATGCTGGACTCGGTGATGCAGTGTCACAATGGTGCGAGTGCCAGGTTGTGACATTGGAAAGAGTGTGCAGTGGTCCTGCAGGCCCGGCTCGGCCTCACAGCCTGAAAAGGGCCGGACTCAAGCGCTTCCATAGGACGCCCGGGTTATTCCAATTAGTTCTAATATTAGGATGTTTCTGCACAGACACGGCTCCAGTACACACATGCGCCTTGTGCCAGCCAGCTGTAAGAAAGAAGCCTTTCAACGTGCACAACCACACCAAACACAGCAGTCACTTCTGGAAACCACTTGGCTCACACCCACATCCCTGTTGCGAGGTAGTCAATGTGTGTGAGGAAGCCAGAGAGGACCTTGGGGTGCCACCCGAAGAATCTTAATAAAAGCACATTAATACCACATGTAACACTTTACATTTAAATATGCATAACTAAATCAATATATGTTGCAGTTTGTTACATGTATTCCAGCAATTGCAAAAAGCAATCTTCTGTAATATGTGCCATAACAACACTAAAGAGCCACTCAGTGAGCCTGTAATGCTCCTTGTTAAGAACTGGAAACAGTTAGATAAACAGATAGATAAAGAACTCTTTTGATTGCAGTTGTGGCGAAGTAAATGTAATAAATAGGCAGAGGGTGGTGTCAAGCACAGCCAATTAGTTGCAAATAATGGCAAGTGTTTTGCTGCCAACACAAATTGTAAATTAGTTAAGGATTTTAGCATGCGCATTTCCTATCAAACTCGGACTTAACACAAAGTATAGATGAGGCTGATGGGAACGTCATTTCTTTTGTGACTGTTTAGTTATAATCCAAAGTTCGGGACAACCGATTCTGACCTGATGATGGCGCCAGATGGAAAATCAGAGGACCACCAAAGTTCACAAAGACTCTGAATGTCTACCAGATTACATGGTAACTAACCCATTCAATGGACGATTCACTCAACACCAATAGTGTCGACCTGCTGGTGGCGTTAAAGGAAAAGTCAAGGGATCGCCAAAGTCACTGGAATTTCTTTCTCTGGGGCCGTGAATGTATGTGCAGAATTTCACGGCAATCTGTGCCCCAGTTGTTGAGATATTGCCATCTGAAACAAAATGGTGGACAGAGCGACTTGCTAACACTGCCATGCCTTGAGTCACGCCACTAGCATGGCTAAAAACTGCAATACATACATATACCACATTCACACTGCGCCAATAAGGATAATAGGCTGATACACACATGGACAAAATTGTTGGTACCCTTCTGTTAAAGAAGGAAAAAACCACAATGGTCACTGAAATAACTTGAAACTGACAAAACAAGTAATAAATAAAAATTCACAATCAACTAATAAAAATCAGACATTGCTTTTGAATTTTGGTTCAACAGAATCATTTAAAAAAACAAACTAATGAAACTGGCCTGGACAAAAATGATGGTACCCTTAACTTAATATTTAGTTGCACAACCTT
>JAVQJF010092576.1:0-22999 GCA_036023855.1 Gadopsis marmoratus
AAAATCTGAACACAACACGCCTCTAACATGTCAAACTGTCTGGGATCTGTGGGGGCATTTGGGGCTTGAAAACGGGGCCATGGAACAGAGAAATAAGAGAAATCCTGCTTTAAGCCAAAGATAGCCCAAGAACAGATACAGCGCTCAACAGTCACTTTTGTTCCTGGAGCTCGATGCCAGCTGCAAATGCTTTGGCCCTCTTACGGTTTCCTCTCCACGTGAAGAACCCCACTACGATCACCATGACTGGCAGAGCCACGCAGAGCACGATGCGGCTGATGGGCCGCTCGACTGGACATCCCAAGGTGGCTGAAGGAGTCGCGTTCTGGGCAGTGGGAGGAATGTCAAACAAAAAGGCAGATGTGAAGTCCAGGAACGTCACCCTGCTGTTTTCTGTGGTGTTCACCTGACACCGAAACTTCCTGTTGTTGTCTTCCCTCTGGAGTTTCGTGACCAGAGTGATGTTGCAGCGACTGTGGCCAATCAGGTTGTCCCTACGTGGAGGAGAGAAACATCACACAGCTGTCATTCATCAGTAGCATACGCCAGGTGATATCACATATATATATAGATATATCTTATTGTCAACAAATCCCATGAAAAGCCACTGTAAACACATACCCACGAAACACACTGTAGTTTATTTGGACTCAATCCCACACACACAGTATCCTGCTGTCCCAAATACTCACTAGAGCATTAAATGTGTGTTAATCTGCAAATTAAAAATAGTCCACAAATATTTCCTCAGGTTTGTGGACTCTGTTTTAGGAAATTACTGTGCCTTTTTAAACAATTAAATGATATATCTGTAAGTTATTTTTTAAAGATTTGCATCTTCAGTATGAACCAAACAAACTACTGAGAGTTGGTTTTGGGGATTCAAGGGATTTGTTAAAAAAACAAAAGAATATCACCGGCCTTGTCTTTTAATGTTAAGAAAACGGATGAATAAATACAGATTTGTGCTTAATAATGTATGGAAGCCCAAGTCCAAAAGGAAAATAGTCGATGAATTGTTAGGGATGGCAAAAATAAAAATAATAATCGTAAGTTAGTTCTGATTGTTTCTTTTCCATAGAGGGTTTACGTGTTTTTTAACACAACTAGATTTATTTTCTTTTGTAATGCTGCTTTAATAACTTTTTAAAATCAAAATATCAGTTACATTTAGGTTTCTTTGATATTACTGATTTGTGTTACCTGGCACTGTAACATTTTGCTCCATCCACTCAGTGTCATTGTTAAAACAAATACCTGCTGTCTCTGGGCAACATAGTACCATCCTCGGCCTGCCAGCTGAGGCTGAACACGCTGGAGTACGACCTGCAGCTGCCAGCGTCATAGTAAGTGAACAGGATGCAGCTCAGGGTTACGGTTCCTCCAGGCTGCAGGTCAGTGATGGTGGAAAGTGAAGTGATGGTGAGGAGAGAGAGGTAAACGTCCGTGATGGTATCTCTTTCCTCCAGACAGACGTATGAGCCGGCGTCCTCGACCCTGAGGTGACGGAGGCTGAGAGAGCAGTTGGACGTCACGGACATGCGGCTGGATTTGTCTGAGTCCGCCCTCACCTGCCCCCCGCTGACCTCCGTTGTGTACCGCACCTGGCCACCTTTGAAGAAGGTCCAGGAGATGTGGGAGCAGGCCGAGGAGGCCAGGCTGTTACATGGCAGGAGGGCATCGCCTCCAAGTGTGCTGTACACAAACACTGTGTCTTTTACACACCTCGCACCTGGAAACACAAACGTCCCTGTCAGCAGCACGGTAAAGTGAGATTTACACCGTCCAAAAAATTATACATCTACAATGTCTGTTGGATTTTTCTAATTTAAATAAATGGTGTAAACTACCTTTACTGTATGTAAAGTAGTTCGCTAGCTCCACTGCGAGCAGCTGCGACATCAAAAATTCAAAGCTCACTCGTACCTGTTATCAGCAGACTGGTGAGCAGCAGAACTCTCATCGTGCCGGTGCTTTCACCTCTGCAGCGGCTCTGTTCGTCACCCTGCTGCGTTTGCTGCTCCGCCTAGAAGACTGTCTTCACTTCCTGTGTTAACAGGTGATGGAAAAATACTAAAACCAACTGTGTGCTGATCAATGCTGCATTAAGAGGAACCAATAGACTGTATGCCTGTTAGAAAAACTGTTCAACTCAAGTCCGGAGATCAGTCAATAAGCAGACATTTATTTCTCTTGCAAGAGGGAGCAACGTTACAGGTACAGCCAAACAGACCCCGAATGCCCGAATGTGAAGGGTTTCCTTCTACATTTCTGCACAGTTCCAAACAGTACACCATCTTCCTCTTTCGTTACTGTCTTATGACAGACGTAGCTCAACAAATGTCAAAGCACAAGCACTTTCCTCTTTTATGTACTAGGTTAGAAGTAAGACAAAATTCCCCTTAACACAGCCTCAACAGCACATAGTTGTTTTTAGTATTTTTCCATCAATGCCATAAAAAGAAAAGAAGCTTATCAGAAAGATGATCCACCGTTTGGAACTTTGTATGAAGGCAGACGGACACTTCCTTACACTTGGAGCACCTTACGCTTGTTTGGCTGTACCTGTAACGTCGCTCCCTCTTGCAAGAGAAGTAAATGCCTGCTTATTGACTGATCTCCGGACTTGAGTCAAATCATTTTTCCAACAACAGGACACACGCATTAGCCTCCTCCGAAACCTTCAACAGCATCTCGTGGTGATGAAGGCAGATGGAGATCATCATTAAATGCAGTGGAGAGAGCCGGAAAGAGCTGCTGGGATTATTCAGTAAAGAGGAATTGTTAACTGCAGTTTAGGTCTCCAGGGCAATTTTTACTCATCATTTAAATCACCCACTGACATCTTAATAATTACAATAGTGCTTTTGTCACTAGTGGTTATCACTTCAGTTTTGTGTTCAACGACCTCGTGTGTCGGTGCCCCGTTGACGCAGCGGGTCGAGGCTCCGACCGTGAACTGCAATGTAGCTGGTCCAACTCCGGTGAGGGACATTTATAAAGATGCCAAAAATATTTTTAAAACAGCAATGTCAGTCCTCTTGTACTGTAAGTGAAGCATACAGAATAAATAACATCTCAGATCCTGCTGAGAGAAAAGGCACATTTTCAAATTCATGAAAGATAAAACCATCCAGCTTGTGACCTTTTTTCATTGCCACTAAATAGCGTCCCTTTTCTTACAATGGCATCCAAAGGTGTGAAACGCAAGTGTGCAACTTTCCTCCATCTGGGGCTTTTAAGAGGAAGTGTGATTGTGAAACGTTGTGGTGAAAATGCTGTAGGCTGCATTTCCACAGCTGCCATTTCTTTGAACAAAGGAAGGCATCTCACTTTGACCTGATTTTGCGGTGGAGAAAGCAAAGTTGTCTTTCAAATCTTCCCAAGCTGTTGATGTTGTTCCATTTTAAAAAGCCGATGACTGTGCCAACATGTGGGTTGGTTCAGCAGGTGCCCTGATGCCACCTCAGGTTCAGCCGCAGATTAGCCATTTGTTTTGCAAGTATTTATCCATAAACAAAAGTATTGGACAAATTGAAATTTTGACCTGAGGACGGAGATCTCAGCAGGATTCAGACTCTGGGGATCACGAATGTCTGAACAAAAACCCACGGCGAACCCATCCCGTAGTGGTTTGAACCAAAACGGTGGGCCGACCGATGGACCACGTTTGCCGTCCGATGCCACTTTGCGAGGAAAAACATTTCTCAAAATGTTCCCACGCAACAGATGAGATTAGAACCTTTCCCCAAAAAGAATATAACCAGTGAGCCCTTAATTAGACCCCGAGGGTGACGCATCGAGGTTCCAAATACGTGAGTAATATTCTACAAGTCTGCAGCTCTCATCGCACGAATTCGCATGCTGATTTGCGGATGTGCACGTTTTTTGTTCATGACCTCAAATGCTTTGATACAATCTGTTTTTTTTTTCCAAATGTGCAGCAGAAATACGAGCCCGTGAGCTTCTTCATTTGTGATTGGTAGCTCAGGATTTGTGCGCCCGCAATGGAGAGTTTGAAACGGTGCAACTGTCACGGGTCCCAGCGTGGGGGGCTGCCGGGACCGCCGCTGTGTTGCGCTAATGGGGGGGGAAGGTTTTGTTTTATAGGTTTGCGACTTTTCCTCAAAACTAACCTTTCTGTTAGACCACGGTGTTTCACCTCCTCGGGGACGGGGCCGTCGAAAGGCCCCCTCAGCTTTACCTTCCTCGGGCTAAACGGCCAATTAAGCCACATCGCCAGGAGTCAGGTTCTTGTGTGTGTATATGCCGTCTTATAATGCCGCGATGACTCGTTTTTCTGACTCGAATATATTCGGGGGTTTCCAACTAACACAGGTGCATGGCCGTAATGGGCATCCGCGCCACACAGAGGACAGCAGGCAGCTAAAAATCATCACTACTGTCCTTCTTCAATGAGCCACGACAGCGTCACTCACCACCACGTCCTCTGACTGACTGACTGACTGACTGACACACACACACACACACACACACACACACACACGCTTCTAATTTTAGCTTTATAACATAAAAGAAATGAGTTGAAGCCCATCAAATACATTGTCCAATGAGCTTTAAGCTGAGGTTAAGTCAGCATGCTGTTCCATGCATTATCGGTGACCACAGCCTGCAGAATATGTACCCACTGCTTATTGTTTTTTTGTCACCCTGATCACACAGGAAGTGGACCGACATGATGGTATGTCGGCTGGTAGATGCTCTGCGGTGAACACTGGGGCCGCTGAGCCGCTTTCTGCTGACGTGCTTGCGCTTTATGACCTTTTTGTTTCTCTTAAACTGGGCTGCGGATTTCCCAATGTTGTGTATTTGGCGCAGTGTTCTGCTCTGTGACTGAATTTCCCATGGTACAGCAAAATGATATAGAGCTGCAGCGGATTCACACCAACTTATTTGCTTACGCTCCGTGAGCTCAGTATGTGAACGCCTGTAACGTCATCAAACCCAAACACAATAAACTCTGGCTTTACAGATGACTGAGTCGAAGCCAACGCATCCCTGATAAAGTGCCAGCACATAATACTCAGACCTCAGTACTTTTCACTCCGCTGTTGATGTGCATTGCATCATGTTGCCCAGATGTTCACGTTAATATGTCCAGCCTCCTGTAGCTGGTGCACAACAGGCACCTCACCGAACAACCTGGTTTTAAACTTCTTTTAAACATGGGCGAACAAACGTGCAGCATAGCTTAAAAAAATATTTAGGAAACACTGCATTAACAAATGTAATTTATCCAAATTCAGTTTATACAGTTTCCACTCCGACTGAAAACAAGCAGCCCCTCTCATCACCACCAGGTGAACATGACTTCGTAGAAGTAGTCGTAGCTCCGGGACAGGAAGCTCCTCTCCGTGACGTGAGGCTGGATGCTGACCCTGTAGCCCTGACTCTCGATGTCCATCTTTATACAGTCCAGCAGGTCTTTAACAGACGGCACGGCCTTCCAGGGTCCGAACGTCACCACCGACTCCTTATCCGCCTCCAGTTTGTTGATGGCGTTGTCATAGAAACCCAAATCCTCCTCCGTCCGCAGTACGCAGATTATGATAGTGGAGTGGCGGGCGGCGATGGCCTCAGCTCGGGCGATACGAATCAGCACCTGGACGGAGAGTGAAATTACTGCATTTCTTGCACCGTCACCTTTGCTGCTGTAACACTGCAATTTCCCCACTGAGGAACTAATAAAGGAGGAGCATCTTCATCTACAATTCAAACAGATTACTCGGATTGTGGATTACAGGAAAAATATCTCAAAAGTGAAGAGTTGCATCCACAGCTGGAGTCGATGGACGACTGCTGTGATTTCATGGTGTAAATGTCGCGGGTTTCTGTTTGTGGTTTTGCGCTGCCACTTGATCAGTGAGCGTAGCTGACCTCTGACCTCAATGTTCTCTTTGTAGTGCGGGACCCTGGAGAGGAACTGCTGCCTTCCCACCAGCTCTCCGAACAGCGCAGGAGTTTCCTCCAAACGTTTCATCAGCGGCTTGATGTTGTAGTGCACCGCCTCCCTGTGAACCTGCAGGAACACACACACACACACACGTCGGATGACCTTGTTATTACAAACTCTTAAACTAATATACATTCATCTTTGGATACCGGCGATGAGACATTCAGGTTTTCTGTAAAGCAGGCGACTGATGACACACCAGTCTGATTGCTTAGAAATAAAACCACAGGACTCAAACCTCCTGGATGTTCTCTGTGGGCAGCCAGTCCGATCTCAGGAACTCGAGGACGCCTCCGAAGTGTGTCCCGTCCCGGTCAATGAAGTAGCGTCCCTGTGCGTCGGCGCGTAGTTTGGGCTGTGCGCTGAACAGCTCAGCCAGTTTGGAGTCGGGGTGCTTCCTGAGCGTGCTCAGAGAGGTGCTGAACAGGTGGCCGCCGACATTTAGCTGCACAACAGGAGAGTGCTGAGGGGAAAGGTTACTCGTTCATGTCAACCTCGTGAACCTTCTGTTGCCTGAACAGTTTTATATATCCTGCAGACGAGGTGACCATAACGGACAACACAAATTTCATGTGTGTAAAGACATCAGTGTGTAAGTAACTTTAACAAGAAGAAAAGATAATGTTTCAACAGGCTCTGAAGCAGCTGTTGTAGAGATGTTAGTGTTCAGTTAGTGTCCAGTGTCCAGGATAAAATGCTTGTCTCCTGTACACATCACATGTCAGTCAGTCCGAGTTTCATTTCAGCAGCATTGTTGCTATACAGCATAGAAAAGTGGCAAAGAAAATATATATATGTTTAATTTGATATGTTTGCAGGCTACAGAACCAAACGTTGTTGTTTTATGTCACTCTGAAATGAATATTCTGGGTTTACTTTAGGTGCGGAGTAGAACATTTTGGGAACTCAATGCATTTGATATAACCTTTAGTCGAGGTAGCTACATGAAACATAGGTGATACTGTAGGTGAAATGACAGACACACTGTGTGCACTGAAGGGCGTCAGCGTGAGTCACTACACTCAGGGTGATAAGAGGGGTTGTTTTCATGCGCTGTCGAAATCGTTAGACACATTTTGAAGAAGCGGGAAATCCATATTGAATAATAATAATCCATTTGTGGATTACCATACGAAAAAAGGCCAACACACATCATTTAATCTACATATCATTGATGCTGAGGTTTTTGGATGTGCATGTTAATGTGTTATTGTGGAAGCTGTGAGTTATTAATCTATCTTGATGTTAATACGCAGATAAACACTCACAAATTAAACTAATTTAAGTTAAATACCAACAAACCTGTGCAGCATCATAAACGCACATCACGTTCCCTTACTAAGAACTCGGCTTAACTTTTGAACAAGTTGGTAAAAAGTAAAGCACATTCACTCAGTGTAGTATTTAAACACAACGTTTGTACAGCTGTGAGGTATTGATTTGACTAAATATTGTACTTTTTCTCTCTAAGATAGTTATGGAGTTAAAAATGTTCCAACACTCG
Organism: Gadopsis marmoratus; assembly: GCA_036023855.1. NCBI lineage: Eukaryota > Metazoa > Chordata > Actinopteri > Centrarchiformes > Percichthyidae > Gadopsis > Gadopsis marmoratus. The sequence continues at coordinate 7,479 of JAVQJF010092576.1, forward strand.
GCGGCTGTAAACCCGCCTTCAACAAACTCCTGCTGCTCCAGGAAAGACCTGCAGGGAATAATGGAGGGAATAATGGACCTGCAGGGAATAATGGAGGGAATAATGGACCTGCAGGCAATAATGGAGGGAATAATGGACCTGCAGGGAATCATGGACTCCGACGGAAGCGTTGCCTTTGGTGCTTCCGACAGACGGCTGGGGTTATTCACTGCTGCGATATTAAAAGGATGTTTTTCTTACCGGAACTGCGAGTGAAGACTGCTTCTCGTGTGACTTGTAGTCCGGCAGACTCATCTTGTCTCCAGTCCGTCCAGCTGGGAGCCGCGACGGTTCTTCTTCTTGACACGGCTCGACAGGTAGGAGCCAGGGGGCGTGGCCTGACCCGGACCTGATGCTGTACTGCTGAGAAGATGAGTCACTCCGCAGTAAAAATCTTTGACCGCCGTCTGACATTTGTTTAATTTGCCTATTGGACGATATGAATACTTTACAAATCTTCCTAAGATATGCCCGTACAGACTGAGAATTATATACATTAGTATTTACTTAAAACTAATTTCGTAACACAGCCGACCATCACGATTGAGCACTCGCACGACTAAATCCTTCAATGCGGAGAAAGATGCTCACAAATCATTTTATAATCAAATGACAAGGTATAGTTATTTTTTTTTATAATCAAATGAGTCGTTTCTGAGTATATAATAAACCTTTAAAACCTCCGCTGCTGCGAGATGAAGCAGAGTGAGACGTCAGGTGGGCGTCACGTGACTTTCACCGAGTGACGTTTCCAACATCCGACGACGCAAAAGCTGTGAAGTGGAGTCGAAAAGGTTTCCAAGACAACAGCAGCCCTCGTTGCTCTACTTTCATGGCGAGAAATGCCGAATAAACATTCAGACCAGTTAAAATACAAATAATAAAAAAAAAAGGTCCTTTAGTGCAACAAAGCTGCACACAAAACCACAATTAAAGTCTCCAGCAGGCAGAAGTTAATATTCAGCGTATCAGGAAAAGCTACACTTACTGGTTTATATTTTCACGGTACAAAATGTGACATTTTATTCCATCAAGCAACACGTGATCCTTCATTTGAGGCCGACCACATTTTAATTCTGACAGATGAGCTTCACATTTAAACCATTTCAGTGACTAAAAAAAGTTTACGTGAAACAAAGTGACAACACGTCGAGTGTATTTTCCATATTTTATTGTTTTTGTACACAAAAATCGGAATCTTGCTTCCAGATTTTATTGTTTTTGTACACAAAAATCATAATGTTGCTTCCATCCATCCATCCTCCATTGCTTATTCGTTTTGCTTCCATCTGGTGGAAAACGTGAAACCCTGTATAAAACAAAACAAATCGATTAAAAAGCAGCTCGAGACATTTGAGGAAGTTTGATCCTGCCGACCACAACAAGGCTGTAACTTTGGTTAAATTATAAAGAAAACAATTGATGGTTTTAGCCAAAAGCAAAAATACAATTTAAAATTATGATCGACATGTTCACGTTTTAGTTACTGGCAATTTTAAGATTAGAAAACAAAATATTCACAATGGTGTGAAAGTAGGTATTAGATATTTAGGTATTGGTAGAACCTGAAGCTGCTTTTTTGTGACTGTAGTGAGCTGAGCCACTTTGCTTTGGGCAGCTTGTTGGCACAGAATTCACCAGTTGGCCTACAGGCCATGAACTGGCTCAACCCTTCTCAGACAAATGCCTCGATGTCTTCACGCGAAAAGGACTCCCTGCTCTGGGGAACTGGAGCAGAACCACAGAACGTGGACCCGAACCAGTAACCACCAGAACCAGACGGATCCTGTTCCGACTCGTCATCGTATCATCACCGAAGGGACACAAACGCGACTGAAAGTGATTTGATTATTGCTCAGCTACGAAAGCGCCACCTACACCACCGCCGCGGAATAGTTTGTAACAACAGAATCAAGCGTGCACCGTCGCCGTGACGTTTGTGTATGGCAGCAGCTGTGGCGGCTCACTTTGTTTTTAGGAGCATTGGAGAGATTTTAAAGATATCGGGGGGCCTTTGTGCTACGAAGATGACTCTGTGGAGCCGAGTGCTACACTGCTGCAGCGATAAAGACGTCAAGTGTCTGCCTCTTCGCAGCAGAACACCCGCCTGCAGTCTCTCACCCTCTTATGCGGTGGGTACAGGTGTTCCCTGGGGCATGGCGGGCGCCTCTGGCTTGGCCCCCTTCTGCTCAGAAATGGGTGTGGTGGGCAGCGTCTCCTCCTTGGGCTCCACAATGCTGACGTGGTCGGGCAGGGGCTTCTTGGGGCCAATTTTACCGCTGGGGTCCCAGGGCAGCATGATCTTCACCTTGATGCCCAGCACACCTGAGCAAGCGCAACAATCAAAGTGTTTTAGTGCCAACGGAAACCAAAAGCTATGAAGTACAGAGCCCAAATTAAAATGCATCTGGACTGCAGCCCATCCAGTGAGACCTGGCAGAAGCCCCAGCAGTTATTCCTTTAACGTTGCTGCTTGGTGGCGCGGGACTCACCCTGCCTCAGCAGGACGTGGCGGACCGCCGTGTCGACGTAGTAGTTGACAGGGTCGCCGCTGTGGATCATCAGGCCGTCCACAAACTTCATGGACTTGGCCCTCTGACCTCTCAGCTTGCCGGACACCACAACCTCACAGCCCTTGGCGCCGCTCTCCATGATGAACCTCAGAACACCGTAGCATGCCCTGAAAGAGGGGCGGGACAGAGGAGTGTTAACATACAACCACTTACCAAGAATCTGTCCGCGTGGCGGACGGTGGAATAAGCTGGGCTTAAACGTAGCGCAAGCTATTAGCGGAAGTGTAACTGTGATTACAAAGTGTCCATTTGAAGTGTTTGTCTACCATCGCAGGCAGAACCACCACGCTTTGGTTAGTCTGTTGGCATCTTCTTGCCTCCACTAAGACCGTCGGGGCCTCTCCATTCACTTCTCCCCTACAACACTTTAATCTGAACTGGTTCAACCCTTCTCAGACAAATGCCTCGATGTCTTCACATGAAAAGGACTCCCTGCTCTGGGGAACTGGAGCAGAACCGCAGAACGTGGACCTGAACCAGTAACCACCAGAACCAGACGGATCCTGTTCCGACTCGTCATCGTATCATCACTGAAGGGAAAAACTCTTTTCGTGTATTTCCCATTTATACACTGGAACACTTTAAGCACATTACCGAGTCCACACCAGCAGACACATCCAGCATGAGTTTTTCTGATGTGTTCTCAGCGCGTTCCTTTAATTTTTTTGACAGCATATTATGAAAATAACGCCGAGCCTTTTAAGGTCAGCTTACATTTATTGATATTCTGAAATTGGTGACATAAGTGGCATTTTGTTTTTTTTTATTTTCACATCGAACCACATCGTTTCCATCACCAGTCAAGGCCATGTACTAATCCTTAAAATACATCCACATGTTGTTTTCATCATCGTCAGAAACACAGGAAGTCCAAACTGACCAATCACAGGCCTCGCTGACTGATGTGTAGTTGCATTTGTTAGCGCAACGTTTGCCCTCCGATTAATTCCCCATCTGATCAACGATTCTTAGAATTAACAAAGTATCACAAGCAGAACAAAATTATGTCAAATTAATTTTTCATGGGTCCTCCAGTGCATTTTAGATTTTTATCAGCTAATCCCAGTGTAGTCTGGAGTTTTAGGCATGTCATGTGCTTCCCCAAATTATGACATTTTAAAAGAAACAAATCCATCTAATTTAAAAAGGACTTAAATACAATTAAGTCAGTTTTGGGCACAAACTGGGGTGCAGCTGGGAGCTACTGGCAAAGCAAATATTTCTGATTTGATCTTGAATCCATGTTTCACGTTTCTCAAATCTGACCCCTGAAGGAGACACACTTGCCCTCTTGCTGCTAAAGCTTTCTGAGGAAAGGTGGGCAGCACGCTGAATTAGTGACGTGCTTTCACACGGCACTGCTTACCTACGGACAGCCAGGCCTCCCAGCAGCTTGTAGCGCAGAGACTCGGCCTGAGCGATGGCACACAGGCCGCGAGTGGCGACCTTCTCAGCGTAGAGCTAAAAGACACAAGATACAGCTCAGTCAAACATCCTGCCAATGTTAAACTACAGCCCGGGGACAAAATGACTCCTACGTCCATTGGCGACTCGCAGCAAGCGCACGTCCACGGACACGTTTATTAATTTACTGTTTCCTAGACTTCACATGCATCCTGCCGTCAGACAGAGCAGCGAGGGACAGGAAATGTCACCGCTGGCAGAGACGTTAACGTGCTTTTGGGAATGCAGTGACTCCTGACGCGTCGACCCTTCTCAGACAAATGCCTCGGTGTCTTCATGTGAAAAGAACTCCCCGGTCTGAGGAACTGGAGCAGAACCACAGAACGTGGACCTGAACCAGTAACCCGCAGAACCGGACGGAGCCCTGTTCCGTCTCGTCATCGTATCATCACTGAAGGGAGGATCCTGCGTTCTTTTTAGTCTCAACAGAAACAGGATGTGTCTTGATGCTCAGTCTGAATGTCAGCTGACTTGAGTAAAATGTGAAAAATAAAACAAGCAAGTAAATCTAATTTACTGTTGGGACTTTAAGCATTTTGGTCAAATTTGGGAGCCAAAAGGTGCAATATAATAAGCACAGAGAATTTATTTCCTGTACTAAAGCGCACAGTAAGCTGCCGAAACGCACGTTATTACCACAATGCCGTGTTTTTGGACATTAAGACGTGCGAGTGAGCGCTTCGTACCTCCACACTGCCCTCTGGGAAGCCAAACCTCTTCTGGACCACAGCGGTCAGCTCTCTGATCCGACGGCCCTTCTCTCCCAGAACATTCTGAGTCCTAAAGACGGTGAACGACATCAAAGCACAAGAACACAGTTGTTAACCCTAGAAGTTACCCGCGTGCCAAGTCAGCTTCATTTATATCATCAAACATGACCAGTCGGCCTCAGGGGGCTTTACAATCTGTACAGCAGAGGACAGACTGTCCTTAGATCCACCTTCATAATAATAATGTTCATAATAATGCTGTCTGGACTCTCACCGTGTGGCCAGAATGATGATCTCAGTCCTGGTCGGAGTCACGCGCACCTCCACACCAGAGTATCCATCCTCGGCAAGCTCGCGGGTCAGGAACTCGTTCAGCTCGGCCTTGAAGATCCCGTCTGAGACAAACTGTGAGGAGAGAACAGGGTTACGGGACTCTGCGCCCTTTACAGGAGGATCTCAATACGAATAGTTACCACGACCATTCAGCAGTCGTCCTTCACAGCAGAGACGCCGCTTCTCGTCTAGATCTCGTCAGTGTTGTAAAGAGACAAACTCCAGAGAAGCTTCAGACTACAAGGATGCAGCGGCAGCATGGATGGAAATTATAATAATAATAATGATAATAATGGGTCCTTTCGCAGACAGAAGCCCCACATTTAGGCTGTGGACTAAAGCGCTGGCGCCTTGTTGTCCAACAGGTCAACAGTGCAGTTACTGGTTTTGAGTCGGATCCGTTCCACAGGTGCACCCGAAGCCCAGTGGACCCAAACACGACGCTGCCGTCAGCCGTTAGCAGCCATTTACAGACGTCCTCACGGTCCGTCGCAGCCATTAGACGCTACCAGCCCGTTGGCGGAGACCCCGACTCCTCTCTGCCGAGTTCACTTCACTGTACCGCGAACCGACACTAGGAACCGGACGCTGCGCGTGCGAGGAGACGAACAGAGACACTCCACACGGTTTGAGCTCCGGTACCGTTCGCCCCGCACACAACCCGCCGCAGTTTTAAACTAGTAGCGGGGCTCGCGTCTGCTGGTCCCGGGTTCTAAGACTCGCTCGGCCCGGCTCGGCTCGGCTCGGCCGCGGCGGACGGAGTCACGTTAGCGAGCCAAGTGAGCGCGCGACGCCGGCAGCATCGGGACTAATCCTCCGCGCGCGGGGGGCGCACGAGCTCGGCGAGCGCCGGGGCGAACACGGGGCGCCCGTATCCGGACAAACGTGACCCGATTTGTACTCAAAGCGGCAGCATGTGTGGACGAAACGGGATGAAACGGTGCCAACCTTCCTCTTCTTGGAGATCTGCACCGCCATCTTCGGGTGGGCCGTAGACAGGAAAGGACGCTCAGGAGACGCGGAAATGCCTTTATACCAAAATGGCTAACTTCCGGTGGCGTCATATCCAGGCTGCCGCTGGGACTTGTAGTTTTTTAGGTACTCCAAGCAGAACAGCCGGCGAGAGGGGAATTTATATATATATATAATATATATATATAAATATATACTGTATAAAGATCCTGTTAGAATGCGTTTTCATGGAAGTTTGATAATATATATATATATATATATATATATATATATTATCAGAATATATTATCAGAACATACATACCAGGATTTAATGAAAACACGTCACAGATTGACAGACAATCTCAGTCCTTTCAGCAGAAGTTATTTGAGTTAATTTTAGTTAGCTGAGTTAATTGTTATGTTAAATGGTTTGTTATCCCGTCTGTGTGTGTGAACTGTGTGTTTCCCAGTGTTCTTTGTTTGTTAGGTCAGTTAAGTTCTTCACTAGGTGAGTAGTCATCTGTTCAGCTCTGTTTAGTGGACCTCTTTTATGGGCCCAGAATTATTGTTTATTTTTGTAAATCAGTTAAATAATTGTTGGGTTAATAAAAACCCTGTTTTGTTAGCAGAAATATGCCGGTGTGTCCTCGTCCCTCACAGCTGTACTGCTGCCCATCCTTTCTCCATGTCAACACCCTGAAATTATTCTTCCTCCTGTAATTAAAGGGCAACACCACTCACTTCACCCACCTTTCAGCACTTCTGCAGTGATGTGATTCAAAAGCAGCAGATTCACTGCGAACATGTGACCAGATAAATGAGTTACCAGCTCTCCAGTGGAACCAGTAAAGCAGAAACTAAAGCTAATTTGTTGTAAGATGTGGCTACGAGAATTAGCATTATACTATCAGTGACATGTACACTGCTGACAGACATTCTCATTTGTGGAGATGATTTATAATATGATTTATAAATCACCTGCATTCCTGTCTCATAGACCAGCTGACACACTGTTTCCTATATAGCTAAAGTAAATCTAACCCCTAATACTTTAATACTGATGACTACCAGATGCTTGTACGTGCATAAATTAATTTGTGCAAATGTGTAACCTGATCTGGCCATGTAGAATCATGAGTTTGCCCTCCAGTGGTCACAACGAAGAACTACAACAAGGCATGTGATAACACAGTAGAACATCCACCCAATTCTTTCAAAATAAATGGCATTTAACACGCTGAAGAAATTGATGATATGATTGTGTAATTGCTCTTTAGTGGTCACAGACACTCCACACATCCTTAAAGCATAACGATAGAGATATTCTCAATATTTGGAGGTAGTCATGTTAGTATTGCATGTATTAACAAAAGACAATGTGACATTTAAATTGGCTTCCAGTCCAAAACTTTTATTCATCACTTACACCAAGTTTGGCATCACACAATGACATTACACAATAATAAGAAAAAGTTAATTTCTGAAGAGTTCATGTACAAAAACAGATCAACAGCATTGTTAAAATGAAGAAACCAACACCAGTTTGATTAATGTTCACTCGAGTGCACAAACTTTTCACATTTTAAGAGGTAGTCTAACATCACACTAACACGTATGATACTAGAGACCAGTGGGATGGATTGTCATACCTTTGATAAGTTGGTGCAAATGTGAAGTTTGTTTCCCTGAAGAGTGCAGAAGAGAAACATTCAGTGTAATCAGTGCATTATTGTCTGCAAACATTTGAACACCTGCTGTTTGACATGATTGTGGTAAATAAATTACTGCACATTTACAGAATAATCTTTATTTATATAATGTATCAAATCTGCATAAATTAAATCAACCACTAATCCCCCCAAGAAATTGAATAGCACAGTATGAAAAAAATAAACCCAAACAAGTTAAGAAATTAGTCACATGACACAAACATGAAATGCAGCACTTTGATCAGCATTTTGTGTATAAAAGATGCTGCAGAAACAAGTTTAGGATTATTATTCACCCCCATATTTACAGATATAAATATTATATAAAGCATTAATAAAATATTTGCCGTGACACCCCCCATCACCGCCCATGAGCTGTAATGTGTGTAACTGCTTCGAGCTTTGATGCGTGTCAGTCCACATCTGTCTCATGTCATCTCTACCATGCAACAAAGGCGTGGCATCTAAGAAGTCATCCTTGGGAACTGTTTGGAAAAGGGCAGGCACCTTAAAAAAATACTTGAGTGGACGAACCATCTATTTGTCTAACTTCAACCAATCAGACCAAACCCGACCGAAGCCAGTTGGGAGAAAAGCGAAAACATCTCTTCTAGGGAGAAAACCCTTCAGTGTCGTTCTTTGCTCTGCCTCCATGAGGAAATACTCTCCAGTCCTGATATGACAGATTCTATAGCAGCAGCTACGCCAACCTCTTTAGCAGAGAGAGTTTAATCACACCCACACCACCCACACACCGTTGAAAAAAGATAAGGCTTGTAAGGGCTAGATGTCTTTGCAGTCAGGGACGTGATCATATTTTGCTCCTGTAAGATGTGCTGATTATGGGTTTGTGCTGGCAGACACGCACCCTTTTGCCAAAAGAAGACAACAGATCAGTCACTTCCTCTGACCGACGCAGTAACACAGTGACAGGTTACAGCTAAGAAGTGACCTGGTGCACTTTGTGCTCTGAGAAAGACTATAAATCGAGGCAAAAAAACCCCAAAACCTTTATGTTGTTGGGTTAGTTTTGGATTGCTTGATTTTAAATTCAGTTTATCTACAGTTTTAGAAAAAGCTTGGGGTGTAGTTTTGCTCTTATTTCGAGTATCAGTAGTTCACCACTGGCTAACAAATCCCCTGAATGGAATGGACTGTTGAGCACTTTTATAATTTGACTTTTCTGACCAAAAGGTTTGAAATAAAACAATAACCCTCACTGCACAGGAAAGCTGTGTGCACTACATTAAGAAAAGTTTCTCAGAGTTGAATCAGGAAGTGGGCGTCTAATCATCTGGCTGCTTGTTTCTTACCTCATTTCACGTGATCTCACCGCTTAACATTTCAATAAAAAGGGACGAATGCATAAAGAAGTAATTGATCTTGAGGCAAGACACAAAATGATTAAAAAGCAGAGTGTGGTTGTGTCTTAAAACCTCGTTAACCATTGAACCAAGTCTTAACCCTCCGGCTCTGGCGAGGTGAAGAAGAAGCAAAATGTCCTCACTTTCCAAAAGCCTGAGTGTTTGTTGGAAGGATGGAAGTACAGGAGAGTAACACACGAACACAGCAGAGGCTACTGCACGCTGTCCTCTGCCAGAAGTCCACTCTCTCTGAGCACAGTGTTCACAGTCGTCGTGAGGTGGACGCTGTATTTCAGCAGTCGGCCGTCATAAATCAGCTGGTCAGGTCTCAGCTTGGGTTGTTTTGCGTCTCTGCACAAACAGGAAGAAGAGACGCAGCTGTTACATACAAACGTCTAGCACCATGGCGTGCTCAGATCTGCATTTGCTAACCTCAGTGTTCCTCAGAGAAACACAGGTCTGATCTAGAATCTAAAGAACAGATTTAAAGCCACTGCAACCTGGTTTACTGTAAGTGGATCCAACCTGTTGAATAGGATCAATCACGGTTCACACAATTTTTTTGGTTCCAGCTGGGAACCAACTTTTCGGGTTACGAGCCAATTTATTTCGAACTGTTAAAATTTAGGCGAGCGAACTGGAACCTGTTCCAAGTTGATGGAAAAGGCGAGGGGAGCTGAAGCTGTAGGTGGTGTTGATACAGCTGATGATTCACTAGAATGTGTGCAGCCGAATGCACACATTACATAAATATCCTATCAAAAGACAAAACAGTGTTGTTAGTGATTTTACAATACAATGGGTGCAAAGTTAAAATTCAACTTTGGTGAAATAACTCTCTGGATACTTTGAGTGTGCGATTATCGGACGTGTTTTAGATTTCTGTAGGATAAAGGTGAAGTCAAGTTCCCTCTCCGCCTATAACGTCTCATGTGTAAATCCTGTTTGCGCTACATTTATGCCTGCTTTTGGAGGACGTTACCCACAAAACTGTCAGATTGAGAGACCTTCCATCTAAATACATAATTTATATTGATTGAGGTTTATTAACACGTCTCTTCCTATTATTTGCACGGCCCTGTACAGGAATTCAAGAGGCACACCTTGAAAACACTCGCTAAAACATTTATCCTTCCACAAGAATGCAAGCTTGTTTTAGTGACTGTTTTACCTGAACCAATGACGGAGGAATTGCCTCACATTATGCCAACAAATAATAGCAAGCTCGTAACTTCATTCGGAGGTACGTAGCCATCAGTCTACCTTGTGTGGTACAGCCGTGCTACGTTCCTGTCGACCCAGGAGCAGCCTCTCTCAGACTTCAGCAGTCCGTGGACGGTCGTGGTGAACACAGCTCGGGGGTTGACAATGATCTTGAAGTTGCTGTAGTGAGTCTCGGCAATGATGGGTTCTTGGTACAGGTGAGCCAGGATGTTCACCCCAGACACATTCTGCCAGCCGGGGCTCTGCGGGGGCAGAGTTTCGGAGGCAGGAGGAGGCAACGCGACGGCAATGGGGAAGACGTTATTCTCAAACATGTAACACCGGTCGGCGCCGTATTTATTTTCCAGCAGAGGCAACAGCTCCAGCCAGCTGTTAATAAAAGGATTTTAAAAAAATCTTATTTTTTTACCCATTTACATGTATAATATATGTGGGAAGTGTTCCATCTATAACTCCTCCAATAAAGCATCAATATGAACATAAATAAGGTAATCATGATCACATAAAGATATACTATATATCAAGTGGTAGGTAGTAAAACTATTTTGTCGTTTAGGAATGTGTGGTACGAGATTGTATTTCGTACAATCAGTCTTACTGGGAAAACCCAACAAGGAAATTAAATGTGATACCAGATAATGCGTCTACCTTCATAAAGAAAGCTCTACCTGTTGACTGACTGGGGCAATATGAGCTCGTCCATGTCCTGCAGGGCCACGTATCTGGTTTGGTACATGTTTCGGTAAACGCAGTCAGTGAGAGCAGGAATCTGGCCGTAATAGTGGAGGTCACCTGGACCGTGTTCGGGAAGCCAGCCTTTAGAAACGTTCAGAAATCTGGACAGAGGCCAAGGGATCACCTCTACTAACCCTGAGGAGGAGACAATAGAAGGAACCGCGTTAGCAGCCAAGACGTTTTAGCTTACTTACATTTTTGTTACATTCTGGAAAATGACTTGGCTTTTTTATTACATGTATTTTAATTGATCTTTCTTGACAGCATGTTTTCAGCAATAGCCATTAAATGTATATAAACATATATAAACATTTCAATATAAAGCGCTATATTACTTTTCTGTTTTATTTCATTTACTTGACTAAATGCATCTTACTTTTATTGTTATTCTGTTAGGCTCATTTACTCCTTATGCACTTTACATTATTACTCTATTGTTTTTATACTTCTTTCGGCATTAATAAAGTTCTACCTCGCCCTCAGTAATTACCTGATACATCCAGTGGGTTTTGTCTGTGTTCACCTGCAGTTTCCTGACCCCCCCCCCCCCCGTCCTTCAGTTTACTGTTCTTTTGGATCTTTTCCCTGCCTCCTATGCCTCACACTCCCGTGACATTACCTCTCTATATAATAGTTAATTGTTAAAGGAGGAGTCTGCCATATCTGCTCTGGGATCAGATTATCTTCCTACATACGATGGATTCACAGGAACCGATGCTGCATGTACTTTGTTTTTGTTTGTAACTTGATCTCTCAGACATCCGTCTCACCGTCTTCTGTTTACAGCCGGTTCGCAGCTGTTACTGACATCTTTAGTTAAAACACGTTTATTTGGCTGAACTGTAAAACGGAATCAAAAGTTGCTCTTCAGAAAAGTATGACGAGGAATGCCTTCCAGCAATTGTTAAACACTGCTGTCGTGGGCCTGGACAGCGGTACGTCCTTGTCTTTTTGTCCTCCCCTCCCCTCCTGGGGAGCTGAAGGAAGTCCACGCTTGGCTGCTCAGCTCACACTGCATACGATCACATGCAAAGCAATAAAAAAGAATAAACACTCCACCATACTTCACCTTTGTTTGTGTAGTAGTCCAGAACGCGCTGTGTTTCAGGGCTGGTGCTGGTCTTATAGATGATAACTCTGTTCACCCCCAGTAACTGCATCATTTCCAAACTCTGGACCAGCTACGGTACAACACAGGTAGGTATTTAGTTGACACCCTCCAGGGACATGAAAGGACTTAAATGCAAGAAAGAAAAGTCTCAGGTATCCATTATTAAAAGATAATAGTAACAAGAAGCTGTAATGTATGATGAAAAGCTGATAGGCATGAAAGTAATAGCCTGTAAGTAATTAAAGCCAATGGAATCTTGTCATTTCTGCCCATCTTGGTCAGGATACTTTAGAAAAATGTTACTTTAGAAAACCTTCGGAATGTTGCTTTAAATAAAGGAAAGAAACTAACCGCTGTGTGACGTTACCTGCAGCACGTTTGTGAAATCAAACATGGTGGAGAGGCAGACAGCGAAGTTGTAAGGAAAGGAGTCACTTTTCGCCTCCTGGTTCTTCACCTCCATATACGTTTCGTCATGAATATCTAAGTGACCACAGAAAAAAGACCCAAAGATACATTTTGACAATTGCTTCTTTAATGTACTCTGAATAAAGTCATTACCAGAGAATATATCAAATGTCTGTTGATGGCTCTGTGTTGCCAGAATCTTGGGGCCCCATAAAAGAAAACCTACTGGGCCCCTAACATAGAAATCAAAATGATAACCACAAGAGCCCCCGTATACTGTTACTGTGTCACAGGGCATTGAAACACGTGATAACAGTCATGTGACACACCGTTTTGTCCAGAAGAAGTTCGACTAGTAAACTAGTAAACCATTTCTAGCTAAACGAAGCAACACCAAGCAACCGACTGGCCATGTAGCAGAAAGCATTCTGTCTACATGCCCGAAATCACAGCGGTCCTGATCTCGTTCAGGTCACATTAGCCACATAAACAACACAACCAATTAATACTTAGATTCCACATGATTCCAACAACATAACTCCTATCACGGCACGACCAAAACCCACTGAATAAACTGAAGAAGAACAACAAACTGTCGTACCTTTGCTGTTTTTGTAATCAAAACTTCTGTCTGGTCGCATAAAACCACCAGCGATGGTATGGAGCCATATTCCTATCTTTAATCAAGAGCATGCTCTTTCAGTTTGAGAGCATACTTTGATTTCATGATCAGGTTTTGCAACACTTTCTCAGAGCGCATGCTAAATGATGGAATGCTAAAGACTTCATGGCTTAACACCTGAGGTGCAGAACCCTTCAGTACCTTCAGTGGCAGCTGCAGCAGAGGCCACAGCGATATGAGATGGGGTCTCACAGCCAGAGGGGAGAGGACACATGATTTCTGCTGTCCCGTACGCGAAGCCAAAGTGTTCAGGGTGGATGTTGCTGACACCTTTGGAGACGTGCAGGTGCTCCTGACAACAGAGGAGGCAGCGATAGGCTCCGGTCTCGCTCCTCAGCCCCACTGCAACAACACGGACCTGGCAGCAGAAGACAGGGAGGATGATATTACAACAACATGGGGAACATGGAAACTTCCCTTTTTATCGTGGCGTTCTCAATTGTGGGCACGGAACCTACTCGTATTACTGCCATGTTGCATCCACTGAGCACCGCAGGGAGTAAAACATAGCAACGTTAGTGCCCTGCTTTATTCACTGACCTCGTTTATTCCTGTGCGGTGCTCCCGATAAGCCGACACCAGCAGCGTCTTCGTCGTGTTGACTAACACGAGAGACACCTTTTGTCCCGGAGGAACTGCGTGAGTGAAAATGGCAAAGCAAGTTGGTGCATGTCTTTCCACAAAAGTCACTAAGCTGCACATCTCGCTTCACTCGCATCACTACAGCTGTAAATACAAAGCCAAATACCTTTTTAGGTTGTTATTGTCATGTTTTGACCATCAGTCCTATCAAGAATAATAATATTGTAGTAACCAAGTTAACTGTTGAGATCTGGGAACACGTCAATGTTGCTGAAAAGAAGTCAGATTGGTCAAGAAACATGATGTCAGGCAATCAAACTCCCAGGTTACCCCAACTGATTTGGAAGATAAAGCGAAGTCAAACATTATAATCATTACGAAAAAATATCTTACGGACCCTTCTGTGGTTGTGTGCACAGTTCCTGTACAACAAAATACTGACATTTCTGGTGACTCACTTGCAGTTTGACTGCAAAATATTGTGGTTTAGATACAACTGTTCTGAACTGTGACTGATCATCTGGCTGCTTGGAGCCGTTTTGCCAGACCTCTGGAAGTAACGTTGCAGTTGTATTTGTAGTGCGAACATTTAGTCAACTTCTGTACAGTCAACACTTTGTCAGAGATATGTTTATTTATTTTATTTAAGTTTTATCCAATTTCTATTCCTCTTGAGTTGCCAGTGCTGAGGGAGCTGCTGCTGAAGGGACATCTGGTCAGACCTGAGTATAAGATGGGATGAATACTGTCCTTCCATAGGAATATATACATATAGAGTTGGTCTAGACTTGCTCTATATTAACAAGTGCTATGAGATAACTCTGTTATGATATAGCTCTATATAAATAAAACTGAACTGAATGCTAACTCCCCTTTGACATTTTATTGTGTATTGATAACCGTCTTTAAACCGTTATGACAGATTCACATCATATACACCCTGTTACAACACCAATAAAACTATAACACCAATGAGTTTCACAACTTTCTCTAAATGCTCTCATGGGTGTAACTGTGGAAAAAGTTATAAGCAATTAAATGTTATTTCCGACATTAAAAAGGAAACGGTGAACATTATATTGAATCTAGAGTGGTCCTGTGATCAAGTTCAGAAACAGGAAGTACAAGTTAAACAGTAACTAAACAAGGTTCACATTTAGGGAGCAGCATTCGGTGAAGGTTACTTTACCCTTTCGCCCACCACATTGCATTCGGATCTGAGGCTCACTGGTTGTTTGGTAGTACTGGGTCCCGCTACTGTCAAACCTGTGGATCCACAAGCAGATGATTTTGGTGAGGTCATACAACCTAATCACATTTTCTCAACAAGACATTTCAAATCTTAGTCTGAAACTGAAAATTACAGAATCAGTTGTTTCTGCAAATGCCAACATGAATTATGAGCAAAGGAGGAAATAATGCAATATTTAATTGATCTGTAGACTTAACAAACATTTTAAACAAAAGAAAATACAAATGACTGTGTGTTTCCATCCACTATCTTTAAGCCAATATTGTCATGCCCGTGTCTGGGAGGCTTGGGGGGGTTCAGTGTCTTTTGTATATTCTTGTGTGTTCCCATGTCACGTCCCTGTCTGTGTACTTGTGTTTTCAGGTTTTTTCTTCCTCGTGTG
>JAVQJF010092583.1:0-10097 GCA_036023855.1 Gadopsis marmoratus
CCCAGTAGCCTCAGTAGCCCCAGTAGCCTCAGTAGCCCCAGTATCCTCAGTAGCTCCAGTAGCCCCAGGAGCGCCAGTAGCCCCAGTAGCTCCAGTAGCCCCAGTAGCTCCAGTAGCTCCAGTAGCCTCAGTAGCCCCAGTAGCCTCAGTAGCCCCAGTAGCTCCAGTAGCTCCAGTAGCCCCAGTAGCTCCAGTAGCTCCAGTATCCTCAGTAGCCCCAGTAGCCTCAGTAGCCCCAGTAGCTCCAGTAGCTCCAGTAGCTCCAGTAGCTCCAGTAGCTCCAGTAGCCACAGTAGCCTCAGTAGCCCCAGTAGCTCCAGTAGCTCCAGTAGCCCCAGTAGCCCCAGTAGCTCCAGTAGCCTCAGTAGCTCCAGTAGCCCCAGTAGCCCCAAACGTTGGGAAAGTCTTGTCTTATCAGTTTGGTATTGTATTTGGCTTGGCATGACACTGAAGCAATGAAGCAATGCCACATCTTCTCTTTGGGGTTTGTCTTAGTCATGCAAAATTACATTGTAATTGAAATAGTAATTGATGTCCGTGGTCACTCTTTAAAAGCCACTTCTTTAAGCTTCATAGCAGAGGGGAGAGGCTGCACCACCTAAGTCATCTTTTCCATAGATTTAGAGCATATATAATGACAGAAGAGAATATATTGAGTTTAAGGCAATATTAGGCAAATCTTTTCCAAACTTTGGGACAACTCTACATCAGCTCTCCTGCTTGTTGTTTTTGAGGGAAGACTCCCATTCTGAACTTCAGCACTTTATCAACTCCAGCTGTGAAATCCAAGATTCGTCTTGGACGCAGGTCTTTCACAAGAAGAGAAAGATCGAGATGCGTGGTTGGATGTGGGGAAGACCATAGCGAATCACAGGGGAAAGGAATGGGATCGTCGGAAATGGGATTGATTTACACCGACTCAGCCGCAAAGAATGAAAGTCAGTGGCCTTTACAATTTGTCAAATGTAAACGGACAGTGATTTTCACTGAGGGGGGAAGTTGTGACAGTGGAGACTATAACGCCATGGTTTTGTGATGGACGGGTCAGCTGGGTGTTTGCATTTGAGATGTCATAATGTGTAAGAGCTGAGTTTGAGGGGTACTTTGCTGCTTAAAATGTCACCCAAAATTGCTTTCTATAGATTTTCTCTCTATATTAGAAGCCTGTCAGTCCTTCTCCTCCCTCATCCCTCCTTTGTAGCAGCATCTGTTCCTTCTGTCATTATGTGTTTTGTTTTGTTTTCACTCCTCCAACACAATGGGATGGAAATCAAAGCCAGTGTCAATGGCTCTCTTGACATTATGGAACATTCTCGCCTTAATTCTGGACCCACATTTGGACCCAAGAAGTGGTGTATTATTTGATCTGTAATATGACCTATGGGACTTTGACATCACTGCTTGACAGGAAGACAAAGGACAAAAGATCCAAGTGAAAGGGTGAGCAAATATGTGAGCTAAGAGACGTGAATGCAAGAGGAAGCATTCAGATTACTGACTGAGTAATTGAGCAAATCCGTAAATGAGTGAATGGGAGAGTGGCGGGATAAGACTGTGCAACGACTACTGCTACTATATTAAGTGAGGAGTGAATGAATAAACGAAGAGGTGAATGACAGATTAGGTGAATCAATCAGTAAATTGCTAAGTGAGACAGTGCATATATCAGTGGGAGATTTAAAGTATGTACATCAATGGCTCAAACCCATGTTTTTAGGTTATTTTAATAATCCTGATTCTCTGACTAGCATGAATGAGATTCGTCTGCCACGTGAGGTCATTTCATATTGATAATACATCCTAGAATACATAGAAAAAGTCTGTTGATGAAAACGTTTGATGGCAGCAGATCAGTACTGAATGTGTAGATATGTAATGTGAACTAGAGGATGTGGGAAACGAGGAGAGATTTCCCATGATGCTCCGACGTTTTCAGGTGACTGCGTGTTGTTGTGTTTTTGCGTTGACCACGGAGGGGCAGGAATCTGAATCTGAACCAGAGAAACAGGGAGGGCATGAGAGCGAATTAAGTTTACAACCTCCCTTGTCACGCTTAATGTATGTTAATGGAAATGCCTGTGTTCACTGAGCCGCTGTACATGCCTCTGTATGCTCCTTGTTGTGTGTGTTTGTTTTATTTTCCATGTTGTCTGACATGCGGTTGACTGATAGCATCCAGAGTGCCGACAGGGGCAGGTGCGTGACTATCCAGCCAGCCTCCCGGAGGGTGGAAGGTGTTTGACCCCTCTTATCTCCAGCACCCCGGCGTGTTTGTTTTCACAGCCGTGGCACAACGTCAGTGCTGACGTCATGTGACCCCGGGCGGGATCTTCCACATAAAACACACATCAACAAGTGCATGTTACCAACCATCCACCCACTGCCTGGAACAGATAATAAACACATGACATTACTGATTCCATAACCCAGAAATATCTGTTATTCTCACTGCCTGAACTGCTGTTAGACTTGTTTTCCATCAGTAACCAAATCACAGAACATTGACTCGAACATCACAAAAGTGGCATCAAACTCACTCACATTTTGAGGGAATACATACTTAAGCACAACACCTGCTGTTAGAAAAGGGAAGCTGCAAGTTCTACCACAGGTAAGACTGTTACTTTGAAGAAGGATTCAGTGTACCAATTATTAATTGTGGCAGAATCTGCCTGTGGAGAGCAGCAAGTACCAACCTCCCAGCTCTCATCGACTGCCACCTCCACTTTCTGCCTCCTGTCAGCTAGAACGCGTTCCCTCTCCTCCACCAGATATTTAGTTGTGGTTTTGCCGGAGAGCCTAGGATGGCGAAGCTTTGCTGAGCAGACTACACAGGAATAGTCACGAGAGTTGAAATTTAGGTGCTGTGAAGTGTTTTTCATGTGTGTGCTGAAATAAGACAAAGGCATTTTAACAACAGGTTATCTTCAGTTCTTGAATGAATGACTGTAGTTCTTTAGTTTGGTCTGAGGCTCTCTGCACATTATCAGTGTTATGAGCTGCTGTACCTTTACCAACTTGTGACATTTGAAAGATAAAACAACAAACCTAGCAAAGGCCTTTTGTGAATCATGTAATGCAATACAGTAAGTCACAGGATATCATGTTCCTTTGCACATGAAGATGGGTAAGAACTTGTCATCCTTTTCATCAGTTTTGGGTCGTGTCTCAGACATCTCATTGGTTGAGTCATTGAAAGGTCACACAGGATCAAGTTGAAACCAACTAGCACAGAGGCAAAGCATCAGATCAGAGCTGCTGCCAGTTCCGGGATCTTTGCTCTCCTCAGGAAAACAGTGACTCACGTAAAGCAATTGAGCTGCTGTTTGTAGAAATCCTTAGTTCTGAGACCATTTTTTGGATGGATGTCGAAGGGATTGGTTGTGTTCCTGCAAATATGTTGGGCTCTTTGTTCATAGTAATTAATTTTATATTTCAATAAACGATTTGTTATGTTAATAAAGTCTTGCTTAAGTTTTTAAGATTGTCAGGACCTAACCTTGGAATGCACTTGTACTCAACCAAGGTGGTCTTGACTACAGCTCCCCTTGCTTTGCAGTTCAGCTGCCACATATTTTGAAATACTCCTCAAAGATGATATCTAACGCCAAGCAATTCAGCACACAGCATGAGCATTAGATCTTCTTTTGTCAACATCTTCGTCCCATTGATATTCATTCCATTCTTCACCTCATCCTGTTCTCTTCACAATTCAACCATGGCGCAGTTGGCTGTAACACTATGTTTAGAGAAGTGGTCAGCCCTGGTAGCCAAACATAAGGCTGCTGACCTGTCCTGCTCAATTTGTGCAAATGAAAGTCAACCTGAGATCTGCTTTGCTGATATTGACTTTGGAGCATTTCACTGTTGTTAAATGAGGAACCTTCAGTTCTGTATTACAGCGGTGGGCTTCTTACCTGCAGATAGCAGAGATGCTCTCATTCCCACAATTATTCTGTTGCGTAAGGTGATTATCTCCAGAAAGTGAAGTGAGAGGTTATCTTAAGATCTTTCTGAGGTTTGGTGGAAGCTTGTTTCGACTCAGCACCCCCGGGATTGGACCTCGTCAGAGACGGGTATCCCAAGAGTTCCAGACAGTGCTGGGAAGTTGGATGCCTGCCAAATGTGCTCCAATTCGTGCAGCTTGCCAGGCAGCAGCAGTCAAAGTCGAAGTTGGACTTGCGCCATTCCTTCACGTGGTATCCTGTTGTTGTTCGCTTTGTCATTCTAGGCCCTGGTGCGTGATTGGAAACATGTTGCAGTAGCTGGTGCTATTCTGGGCTGGGGGAAGCAGCGTCCTAATTAAGGCAACTGACTTGTCAAAAACGTTGAGGCAGTATGAAAATGAGTGGAAGAGGAAGCAGCATTTTGTGTGTAAAATAATCATGTCATTGACCTTCTTCTTCTTGTACAAGTCAGAGTTCAGGCTCAGCTATGAAAGACAAAGGGGTACACGTAGACTCTAGGACTGATGGAGGAGGATACATTCGAGGTGTTCTTGGGAGACAAGCGATGTGTTTGGTTTTCCTCCCTTCCCCTGCTATTTTTATTGGATGATGCCGTGTTAAAAGGTTCCGATTTGCCTTGTGCCCCTCCGATTCCAGCACATCTCCTCGCCTCTCTAAACTGAACCAGATGGAGCCTTTCCATATAAAACTTTCACTCCCATAGAGCAGGGAGCCCTTAGAATAGGAAAAAGTAGCTACGTTTCATATTGTGTCTACTCACCAACCAACAAAACATTTGATTAAATATATCTGCGTACACTAGTAGTCTTTGAAGAAATCCTCTTTCACACATTTATAACTGCCCTGCATTAATTCTGCTGTCCTTTCTGTAATATTACAAACTGCACCCAGTGAATACACTGTAACACAAAACTCTTGTTTTGCACCTGATGAGGCTGTACATGTTTCATTGTTTGTGTTCAGGAAGAATAAAGATTTTACCATAAAGCATGAGTTAGTGTGGCAAAGAGCAAGCACTACAAACCAGGAGAAACCAGTTAAGCAACAACAACACTTGCAGTCACCGTTAAAAAAGATGGGGTTTTTTCTTACAATGACAGCTCCATCCGCTTCCAGCAGCTGTTCATACTGGAATTCATATTTCAACCCTCAAATAGTTTATTTTTGAGAGAGAGAGAGATAGAGAGAGCCAGGTCTTGCAGAGTCGTGGCTTTACCTTCCAGAGGAGTTCACGCCCCCTTGAACTGTTTTGGCTGACTTTGTGACAGAGAGAGAGAGAGTGAGGGAAGGGGAGGGAGGAGTGTTGCTTGTGGGAGGAGATGAAGGAGGGAGTGAACGGGAGGAAGGAGAAGCGTTCTCAGTTTCTGTGAGTCCTGCTCGCTGTAGGCTACAGAATGAGCGCAGTTGATTTCCTCTCAGACTGAGAGGAAACTGCTGTTTTCTTTTTCTTTTTCGTTTCTTTTTTTTTTTTTTCCTGTACCAGACATCAGTAGGAATCTGCAGATTCGTTTCCCTTCCCTCACCGTGCTTCTCGGACCCACTCCTGTGTTATTATCTTTGTGCCCGGGAAGAGCCATGCCGGTGGTTGGCGTAGCCTCCAAGCTCAGGCAACCCTCTGCGGTGGGCACCAAGCCAGTGCATACTGCCCTCCCCATCCCCAGTGCGGTCAGGGCAGCCACTTCACAGGGCTACATGGCCAGGCAGCAGGAGGTCAGGGCAGGTGATGGTGCCCCGGGGCTCTCCTGCCAGCTATCAATCAAGTCTGAGTACCAGCAGGAGAGGATGCCTGAAGGGAAGTCCAGAGCTGCGACGGAGGAGAGAAAGATCTGCAAGGTTAGTGGAGATGGACAGACTGTCGTGGTGTCTCTGTTTAGTGTGTCTGTGCATGCAGTCAGCGTAGTGACACTCCACAGGTGTCAGGGATGAAAGAGCCAACAGTGTCAGGCTTGTGAGGCTCGCTCTCTTTCTCTGTGTCTGACATGCTTTATTTCCCCATGTTGGTTTGAGCAGGTGTCTGCCTAGTTCTGAAGTGGAGGTCGAGCACACGGTGATGAGTCATGTGTGCTATGGTGGGATGATGTGACTGGTCTTTGGTCATCGACTAAGAGGGGAAATGTATCAGAGTAATGTGTAATGTCTCACTGTCAGTGCATTACCTCATCCTGCTGCCCGTTCAGTCTGCACATCATTTGCTGATCAGTGTGTGTTAGGGGCAGGACAGGAGAGTTTACGGTTTCGATCGTGTGTTTTAAAGTATTTAGTCGTGATTATTAAGATCCCTACCTGGGAAGTGAACCATGTCTGCTTCTCTATGGGGAGGAAAACTAATACATGAGTAATAGGTGCTTCCTGAGAAGCCCCATAGTTTAGGGGAACATGGTCTGAATATGCTTATTCCCTGGTTTTCTCCTCATTTGGTCTCCCTTGCAGGATAATATTTCAGATAGCTTACCGACGCTCCCAGAGCTTGTGTTGAATACCCCCAACACCGTCTAAATGTTGCAGATGGTTTAATAGATGCACAGAGAGCACTGTTAAGTGGTTCACCATAATAAACTAGGGCTGTGCCAAGTTCTTTCCTTTTTGCAGAAATGTTTGGCTCACTTTCTCAGGCTGCAACAGAGAAGGTGGGGCCGGTCCGTCCTGAGGAGGAAGGAGTTTTCAAAACTCCCCGCCAAATAGTTCCAGCAGCGTCTGAGCCCGTCCCACATCCAGAACTGTCAGAGCACAAAGTCAAACATTCCTGTTCCGCCGGTTGATCCCTCCTTCACCCCACACTGTCCTTTTCTCCCGTTACGAGGCTTCCCAACAGAGACAAGAAAAATGAAAAGACTCCCTGACCCTCATTCTCTTTCAGGCATTCAGAGTTTTGATACAGAACAAAGCTGCTGATTTTCCTCGTGACCTAGAGGCAACATGGGCAGGAGACATCAAAGCGCAGGTCGGCTCTCCCCTGCCTTCAAATCCTCCCGGCGTGTTGCTCCAAACTGCCTGCAGGGTGACTGGGGTGGGGGGTGGGTGTTCATCATTAACCTGCTGCTGAACCGGCAGCTTCAGCTTAACACTGGGTTCTTCAAAATATCCTGCTCAGGCCATTGAAAGTGGCTCTTAGAGTTTGTTTTTTTGGGGTTCTTGAATTTGAAGATGTCAGCATCCATCTACCATCATATTTTCAAAGTTAAGCCCTTCATACAGGCTCCCCCAAGCCTTCCTCCTCAACGTGGGTGTTCGACTTGTTCCTTATACTTAATTTAGTTAACGCTCCATTGTCTTCAAGCTCTGTCAAGAAAATGCTCTAAGTGTGCTACGCTTCTTATTGTTGGTGGTTTGTAAGATTTGAGCTTTGTTCTAGTGTTTGTATGGCTATAGCATCCGCTAAATTGCCTGAAATTTACCATCAGAGCAGCATGCGATAGTCCCTGTCACTGGGAAGCTCGTAGGCAGGCAGAACACTCTTGCCTGCCTCAGCTTGTTGGTGTGGGTGAGGAATTGGTGGTATGGAGGGGGTAATTAGTCTGTCTAATTGTGTTGAGCTTCACTCTCCAGGCTTTCAGAGGGATAAAAAAGGTAGAGAAGGTGGAGTAAATGCTGTCATTACTTCTTCACATTAACCAACACTCCTTGTTTAGTTGGGAGTCCTATTATCAAGCAGGATCGTGGGACAGTGTGTGTGCAGATGTGCACTGCATGACTGCATGCTTGTTTGTGCAAAGGCAGCCCCCCGTATATTCAATAGTGCCAGCTTGTGTTGGCTTGTTTGCCTGAGATTAAACATATCTTAACCTGGGTGGTTTGCCAAAGTTGGAATGATTGGATGGAAGATTTCAGTTACTTAGTGGTGGTCCAAAATTCCACCTCTCTGGTCAATAAAGAGGATACTCAAAAGAGTGTTTGACCCATTTATTATTGCATCTGTGTTATTTTATTGTGGCTGTCGTGCAGAACCACATGCAGTCAGCATAACAGCAAAATAAGCTCGAAGTTCCTAGTTTACTTGAGTTATAAGCAGCCAGAAGTGCAAGAATCAGCATCATGATATCCTGACAATATTCCTGTGTCTGCGGAATGAACATGACACTGCAACTGCAAGAAAAATAAATAAATAAGAGGGTTAAGCGCTTAGCAGAGAGGAAGAAGGGATTTGTTTTTTCTTTGGTGTGGTGTTTGCAGAAGACAGCAGGCCTGATGTTGTTTTGAGCAAAGCCGAGGAGGAAGTCCAAATGAATCTGAAGACAAATTCGATCTGCAGATCAGCCTGATGCAGCCTGTCACATTTATCATATGTAGCCATGGCAGGAAAAGTGGCATTTCTTTTTATTGTGCTATTGATGTGTAAAGGGCTCAATTAAGCTCCCCAGACAAGGTTAATTTTGGACACCATTCAGAATTACATGCAGTTTCTCTCAGCTGATAATCCCTCATGGTTCTACTATGCAACAGCCTGCACCTAGTTTCATGGGCGTGTCCTGCAGATGTGTGTTTCTGTCTGTGCACAGGTGTTTGTTACCTTGCACATGTAAGCGTGGATACCGCAGAGCACTGCTCAGAATGAAGCACGGCTGTTGGGTTTTTGAACATTGTGTGATTTGGCCACTAAATATGAAGCATATTGGCCTTGACTTTCGACTGCATTTACTTAATTTGACTAAGTGAATTTTTTTCTAACCCTTAGTATGAGGGATTTAACTTCTTGCACAAGTGACAACATATTTATAGCTATAATTGTTGTAGTTAGTAAATCTTTTTACTATAAAGAAATTTGGTTAACATGAAATAGCCGCTGTGTAAGTACAGCTATGGATACAAACAGGTAGCTAGCTTACCACAAACTAACATGAACAAAGTACTTTGTTCCATAATGAGACACCTGAAATAATTTTCCTATGTACGATGAGATAGTAGCTGAAAATGTGTTTTTTTATTTGTAGTAGAATCCTAGCAAAGACATCGTGAAGGCATCGCATCATTTTGAATGTGATGCAGCGACTTTGCTTTGTTGTCTGTGTGTCTATAACATGGATGTAGAAAGAGAAGTGGATACAGCGTCCACCGGCTCTTCCAAGGCCTCCCATCTTAATCCATCTGTATGATTTGGGGCTGTCAAGGACGCCTCCGGTTTCCCCTCCATGATGGAGACGAGAACAAGGCAAGACGTTTGCTCTTCCTGTTGTACTCTCCACTGACAGTTCGCATCAGTCACTGCCTCTGGCCCTGCGAGATGACGAGCTGGAATGAAGAGCTTATCTGAGTCGACTGGGCTTTAATGAAGTGTCAGCGCCATGAGCACTGATAGGAAATTATCTTTTGGCAGCTGCCCAAATCACATAGCTTGGGGACTTATTTAGTGTGTAATGTGAAGTTCTTTTTGAGGTGGAACTGAAAATTGCATCACACCTTTTTATTAAATCTACAGTATGGCAGAAGGACAAATTATGTTGATTGGCTTCATCTTTAGTCATCCTTGAAGAATTATGTGGATGCTTATGGGATTTATCTAAAGTCAAGTCTATTCAGTCCTTGATGCTTCCTCTGATTTGAGTTAAATGTATTTAAAAACCTGCATTCAAAGTAATGACGTTCCAGCGACGAGCTCGCTCCTTTTTTTCAAATAAATTTTCATGCATAGAGAGTTTTGTTAAAAATACAAAAGCTGTACAAATGTATAGCCTTGGGTACTATAAGTGCAGGATAAATACACACATGGGCTATTTACAATACCAGAAGGACCTACTGTAAACTGATTCTAGAGTTATCTTTCCCTGCTGTCAGTCTACCCTGACATGCCCTCCCTTGCGTCAACAGAAGTCATACTGTATATGGAGAATCTGTCTTTATCTCAGAAATGCAGCTCATCGTATACACTAGCTGTGACCCGTCGGCTGTTTTCGCTGGGCTGTGATGCCGGTGAAATGTTATTCCGGAATGCTGCTCCTCCAGAATAATTACACAAGTGTTTGAAGGATGTGCAGACGAGTGCCAGACACACTCAGCCACTTCTAGAACAAAATGCATCCTGTTGATGCATCTCTTTGTGTGTGTGTGTGTGTGTGTGTGTGTGTGTGTGTGTGTGTGTGTGTGTGTGTGTGTGTGTGTGTGTGTGTGTGTGGGTGTGTGTGTGTGTGTGTGTGT
>JAVQJF010092590.1:0-28672 GCA_036023855.1 Gadopsis marmoratus
ACTGAGGCACCGTCAGCTCACAGGCCACACAGGGAAAGGTTACAAGTAGGGGCGGTGCTTATTCAAAAGGGAGGGGATTATCTCCTGCAGTGCAACAGAACCATTGTATTGCATCAGCCTATCAATGTACATAATTAATTGTGTCTACTGAAAAAAAGTTAGTGTTGCACGTAATAGCTTACTTGGACAGAAACGGCACCTTGGACAGGTTGTATGAAGTTAAATGATCATTTCCAACACACAGTACACAGTATACACCTTGTTGGAAAAATAATGTCTGTTCATGTAAATGCTTTAGCAACAGTGAAAAACTTATTGTGCAAAGTCTGTGTGAACCTCAAGCTCCTCAAGGCCCTAGGAAACATAACTTATCAGTAGGGGGGGTACCAACACACCTGCTGGACTAATTTCGTAGGTACATGATAGAGGGCTGGACAGCGAGGTATATAAATGCAGATGTTGCTGTTTTCATAAATAATTGGTAAAAATATGCATAAAAGCAATTTAAAATACGCAGACTACAAAAATACAATTGGACAATTCAAATGTGAGCCAAATGTGATATAGTTAATTTAAAGCTGGAGTGCGGGACTTTTGCATAAAAATGAACGTCGCGTACATTCAAGCCGTCGCCAGACGAGTTCACACCATGCTGATTAACCCCATCACCACCAAGTCAACCTCTGTATTTTGCAGTATGCCAGAGTTTTTAAATCTGGTGTGTGTAGAGAGAAAGAAAGTGTTAATTGTGCCTTTTGGATTGTTCTCATTGTAACTGGCTTCTAATACCTAATAAGCCTTTGGTAGAATCATTGATGACAACATCAAAACCTCATCTCACCTCTTCTCCAATGCCGTTTTGTGTCACGAACACACTAGCCAAAGTGGACAACATTTATAGATCCTTTGCAGATCTATGTACATGAAACTAATAGATATTTCAAATGAAATGGTGTATTATGTGCATGTTTTTGATTTACAAACATGGTCTTTTGGACAATTGTATATGCTCTGTAAATAATCTTTATTTTATGGTACACTGGCACTCATTGTGAGTTGTTGGGGGATTCTACCTTTCAAGTCTTCTGCAAGCCAATGTTTGTTTTTAATATATATATACATATCTATATATCTATATAGATATATAGATATACTGTATATATATATATATAATGTGTAATAGATGTTTTTTTCTCTTCCTGTATGACAGTAGTTTTTTTTTCTTTTTTTTGAAGCTTGTATATTTGTAGAAAACGTGGTCTCTATATATCCATTTTTCATGTTTTAATATCAACTTGTCACACCTACATGAATCAATCAACGGCCTACTTCGTGACACGTTTTTTTCCAGCAGCCTCAGAAACAAGGCAACGTGTTTCCGTAGCTTACTGGCTCCTGTTGACCAGCACTGGGTTGAAATTAAAGACACAAGTAAGCAATATTGATGTTGAATGTGTTTTTCAAAAACAGTGCTGCGACACAGAAGAAGCAGAAATGTTTTGTGGCTCTTCTGCTATTTATCGCTGTGGCATGTCACATGCTAACGTGTAGCCGTATACCTCTACCACAGGAAAACAAAATGCACAAGAACCTTCCGTGTTTGCCAGTCCTGAAGTTTTACTAGGACAATCGTACACAGTTGTAGTTCATACCTTTACTGTGGCTTATAATGTATATCACTGCTGTCATAGAAAATCCTTTTCAAAACCAGTTTTGGTGAGGTTTTATTTCCATGACATTACTTGAACCGAAGCTTTCTATGGCCTGATAAAGTCAGCAAGCTTCATGACCGAAGGGTCCACACGGCACTGCAGTACTCATTATGAATGTTCAGTAATGGATTGTTCTCAATTTAAACATCTGGCTCACTCTCTTGAAATTTCTTCACAGCTGTAACTTCATTAGCCTCCTGTCAGTGACTTATTCTGCTCACCAGTAGCCCATGCATGTTTTGTCTCTTCCTCAGGTTGGGTTTTATCTTTTTAAATTGCTCATTTTTACAAAGGGCAAGAGGCAGCAGGTTTTTAACAGAACGCTCCCAACACCACAACTCTCAACTTTAGTATCTCAGGTATTCGCTCTGGATGAAGTTTGCTTCTCACAGCAAATCTCTTCACCTTTTTGTATGATTGAGCCAAGCTGTGCCATGCTGTTACACTGTATATGCTGGCCTAGATAAGAAGTCGCCTTGTGGATTTGTAAGAGCAGGCCGTTTCCCAGCTAATTTGAACAGTGTTTAGACAGTGCCTTATTTTTGTATGGACCCTCGACCGTGGAGAAGCACTTGCTCAATGTTTCTGCTGTTCCCAGTGTCTCTGCTTCTGTGGATCAGGCTGAACATTCAGATTTGTAATTTTACCCAAACAAAGGGGATGTTTTTTGTATCAGTGATGCTGTTTCATTATGATGAACAATAAAAATGTGAAAAACCTTTTTTTTTTGGGAAATCTTTTTCAACTGCGTTTATCTTTAAGAGGTTGCACAGGATTGCTAACTAAATTGCACTGCAAGCAAGCCAACAAATATTAGAAATGTACTGATAATGTCGGGGTACTATTATGAATCCAATTTGAATGTGTTTAAATCCCTTTTTGTCACACCAAGGCTTACATGTCTGTCCAAACTGGCGCTGCGATATGTAACAACCAAAGCCATATTTCTGGCATAATGATCAGATGATATTAGGCTTCTAAAAATAAAAATGATTTTCCTGTTCCTGTCTGGCTGGCATCTACTGCTGACATGTAACAGTAGCCTGTAATGTCCCCAGACAATCAAAACGAGAGATGGGGGTTAGCTAACTGTTCCGTTTCTTTAACTCAGCTCCAAAATCAAGCTGAACAAATATATGGAGGACCTAGAGAGCCTTGAAAATGGTTATAAAGCAATTGAAATAAGGAGTTTATTTATATATTATCCTTCAGTAAAAATCTAATTAAAATACATATTAATAAAGAGTATACATTTACAAAACTACAAACACCTTGCAAAACCAACAAAGGCATGCAGAGAAAATTTTATTTTGCCAAGTTTCAGACTTGGTATTCAAATGTCAGTTTTTCCTATTGGGCAAGCAGATATTCAGTTGTATGTTCTTTTAAGAGGTACCGAGGTATGGAAACAATAAATGACGAAATGGGTGGTTTCATATGAGCGTTTTGATCTGGTACCCTTTTTGGTAGAAGATGTTAACTCTTTTCAGAACGCATATGACTAGTACATTAATTAGTGCTTTCGATTTGCCACTTCCATAGTTAAGGTTTGGTGAGGTATAGGTGCTGAAAATACTTAGTTAAAGTAATCAGGAAAAGGAAAAATCAGTGACTGTTATGAACATATGTGTACAGTACAGCTACGGTGTGTTAATATAATATTAGTATTTTTATTCTTACTATAATTCTTCTTTCTGAAAATTTTGGTTATTTCCAGAGATATGAAGCAACAGAAATCATTAAGTCCAGTGTGGTATTTAAGTACAATTTTAAGCATATGATCGAAAATGTAATGTGCACATCAAACTTACTAACATTTTTCAAAATGTGAGATAAGTGGTGAACAAACTGCTACGGTCATGGTCATCGAGGTCATTACCTCTTAAATCAAGGCTTTTCGAGGACATGCAGACATACCGCCCACTGAGAGAATGTTTGGCAAC
Source organism: Gadopsis marmoratus (assembly GCA_036023855.1). Classification (NCBI taxonomy): domain Eukaryota; kingdom Metazoa; phylum Chordata; class Actinopteri; order Centrarchiformes; family Percichthyidae; genus Gadopsis; species Gadopsis marmoratus. The sequence goes on from JAVQJF010092590.1 coordinate 3,656, forward strand.
ATCTCACCCGGGTCTCATGTTCTGGATGCCAGCAACTTGAGTAAGTATTTATGTCCAACTAAAACAATCACACCTGTGCCGTTAAATTTTTCCATCTTCTGTTTAATAGAGTGAAAGTGTATGACGCGTTCCTAACATACAATCATTTGCAGATAACCTACCACGTTGCTTCAAACTGATGACTGCTTAATATCCGTTGGCACAATTTTCACGGCTCATGTTTTAACTATTCATTAAGGTGGATGCTAAAACCCTCCGTTCAAACGTATGTTGTGTCTGCGTATGTGTTTGCATTTGCAGGAAAGAAGGACACAGAGTGAGAGTGTAAGCAGCATCATCAGATCAGGATGCAAGTCACAGTCCACCACATGGTTTTGTTGTAAATCTGGTTACATAACAATGGTGAGCTTTGACTTCTAGATGATAACTAGCTGTACATTCAAACTTCTGCCCAGGTGTTGGCGACGCGCTGAAGTTCCAGTAAATGCTTTCATTTTCCAGGAGTCAATTGTGTTGTAAGTATTTAATATTAAATCCTGTTTGTAGTAGCAGATGGGAGGGTTTTGGTGCATGATTGCTTCATTGATATGAAAGCAAACCACAACACAGGATGCAGAAGGTGTACAACCCAAGGATTGAACCCATTGTGAGTGCAGCCATTTGAAATGAGTCAGTGCAATAGAACAATGGAATATATAGCCAGTAAAGCAGGTTTATTGTTTCTGAATGTCAAAAACAAAGCTGGAAAGCATGCAGAACATAATTCAATAACTGAATAAATCAAAGACACTGAATCAAAACCTTTCCATGAAAATTATCCAAACCATATTGCTTGTTGTACAAATTCTTTATAATCCACCTTCACTCCTGCACTCTTCTTCTTCTTGTTCTTCTTCATCTGCTTCAATTTTTCATGATTCCCCAGGTCCCTCCTGTTTTCTTCTCTGCCGAATGCTCTCCTCTCCTCTCCTCTCCTCTCCTCTCCTCTCCTCTTCCCTCTTCGCCTCTGCAACTGTGCAACATGCTCCCCACCTTTCCCCAACCCCCTACTCTCCCTGTGTTCCCCCCTGTCTATCTTCTTTTTATGAGGATTAACTGTACTGTTCTGTACAGTGGGGTAAATTCCAGGAATATGTTCACCGTTAAAAACTACTGTCTGTCTGGGAAAAAAAGCCTGAGCAGCACCAGTCTTCTGAGGTTTTGAGTCAAACTAGCCAGTCGTGGGTCTCATAGTAGTCACTGAAAAACTTGTAATAAATATAAGTCCGATATTCACTGTCATTTTAGCTCTGTTTTGGTCACCCAACTCCTTAGCGGAAATAACTGGATCTTCAGCTAGTTGCTGACTTTCTATCTGGCTAGTAACTTTATCTGAAAATGGCTGCCTACTGGAAACAATGTTCATGGGCCTTAAGAGTTCCCAGGCCAACCAAAACAATGAGCAAAAAGACGCTAAAATGCTGTACAGCTGAGGGGAACTGCTGCGCTGAGTGGTAATTATCTGTGGGTTTGTTATTATGAGTGACATCTTTCACATGCATATACTCATTTGATCCGTTGTTAATATAAAAATATTGATTATAGCAGCTTTAATAAAGCCCCAGTCTAATGGTTAGACTCAATCCACAATTGATCAATTTTCAGTCAGTAGTCCAAATCCAGGTCATGTGGCAGCAGAACAAAGAAGCCACATTAGCCTTTTCTCCAGCCACATCCCCCAACCCTGGGGTCTGAGGCCAGCTGGTAAACATTTTATATTCACTCACCTACCATTCTCCAGGTCAGACGTACCAGGAATACCTCCAGAATGAAGCATCTGAAGCATCCTGATCTGATGGCCAGTTGACTTCATATTGGCTCCTTTCACTTTGAGCCTCTTCCAGATAAATTCCAGAAACTAATTTCAAGCAATTGTATATGCGGTGTAATCCTTGCAGTCATTATGCTGTGCTGTGCTTGTACCACGCAGATGTGGGTTGGAACACAGATCACCGCTAAGACTAAATCAAAAGCTCAGCATTCAGGTCCAGCTCCCTCTCCAACCAATGATTTCGCCTTCACTTGGTGCAGTAACTCAATCACATGTAATCCACCTTTGTCTTGTGGTGGAAATCTGAAATTTAAACACATAGGGCTTGATATTATCAAAGAAGTTTACTTACATTTCTGCAGAAACGGAGCACCGTCTACACACTACAGCAGTAGCATGCAGAGGAATGGCAACTTAGACTAGTCTGTTACTTGTCTTATAGTAGAAAGGTACTGCCCACATCTCTCATGCTAAAAGCAGACCTTGGAAACTGAGTAATAAAGCAATAAAATACTTAAGTCATAAAACAAAAAAAGTCATTTGGTCAGGATGCAGCTGTCACATGCAGACGCTTTTGTGTCTGGCATGCTTAAGTTTAATCTTAAAGAACATAATTATAGAGTAAAAGCATGCATAATAAAAGTAACAAAGTAAAACATTACAAAAAGTACATTTTCCATCACAGTCTGACAACCGACCATGGTGTCAGACTTGGTGCAGCAAGACTGATCCATCATAAAATAAAATCTTTTTGAAGGGTGTTGCTATGCAGAGAGTTAAATGAGAATATCGATACCACCCATATCTGTCTGCTAAATATCAAGCTACAGCCAGGGGATGTTTAGCTTAGCACAAAGACTAGAAGCTAATATACATCTGTCCAAAGTTCAACAGACTCCACTGTTTGCTAAACATCTCCTGGCTGTAGCTTCTTGCGGTTGAGGTAGACAGACAGAAACTATGGATTCAATGGCTTTACCCAAAATAATGATAAAAGCACAGGTGCCATTGCACATTGTGCCATCATGACAATATAGGTGATAAATTACATCCTTGGATCCTGCATCCATCAAAACAGTAAATGGGTCACGTGTAGCAGACATCACACACACACACATTCAGTGAACGCAGGCACATAACTCGCACGCATTTGTCACAGTAAACACAGGTTTCTATGTTGACGATCTGTCAAGAGATCAGAGCTGGCTGTTTGATTTGGTATGTCTTAATAGAAGGTGCTGTGTGATACACCCACAGTGGCAAAGAAGGCGACACGGTGAGAGAAACTGCGGTGTGGTGTGAAAGGGCAGCGGTGTCAGCCGAGGACACGTATCCCAGCACATACAGAAAGAGGGTGGTCTTGATTTTGACCACTCAGTCTTTGAGACAACTCAGCAGGTGATATAAGAGTGTAACAGAGCAGCAGGCCATGTGTGTGTGAAAAGAACAGAAATACAAATCTCCAACATTCCTCAAAGGTTACACTTTTAGCTCAGGAAAAGCTCCGACCAGAAATAGAAAGGTCCTCTAATTGTGACAAAGGGAGGAGAAGAGAGAGAGAAGAAAAGGATTAAGGCAGAGGACAAGATAAACAAAAAGGGAAGGACAGGAAGGGGATAGAAGAATGTTATCATATCTTTAAAAGAAAACTTATTTGTGAGAATTAAAGTCCCTCAATCTTTGGAAATACTGCTGCACACAAGCTGAACTTGGATCAATTCCAACCACAGACCTTCCCTGTTTTCATCAGCTCTGAGTTCTTTTCCTACTGTGTTGGAAAATAAAGCTATTTTATTAGCACAGAGGGAGGAAAAAACACACAGTAACACCTGAGAAGTACATTTTGTGAACGTCATGTACGTCTTTGGTGCGTGGTATTTTAGTAAGTATTAAACTAAATGGTGAAAGACCATTTATTTCTCACCAGTGGGCAAATCTGTGACACTGAACTTGTATTGTCATTGCCTCTCAACTCAGAGCTCCAGTTGTTTTGGTTCCCCCTCTGAACACATCACACCCAAGAAAATGCAGAACATTTTACTGTATTTGCAAACGCTGAGCTCCAACCCTGCAGTTTCATGTCTGTGTGAGACATACTCAACGTATTGTATACAGTATAGTGTAACCATCCCACCCATAGCACCACCTATATGTGAATTAAATTGACAAATTTTGTGCATATAGTACTACTAATAGAATGATTTAAAATCCGCATTTCATTTCAGATAGGTTTACATCAACAAAATCTACTTGTGTTGTACCTCAAGGGTTGTAAAAGGGCACACACTTATGTTTCCGTAAAACGTTTGTCTCGCAGTTCCTATGTCTTGATTCCTACCTAGGATGACTGTACTTTTATTTTACCCAAACTGTGGAATTAACTACACTTTACAATCCAACTCATTTGAACTGCAGCTAAAAACATCCCATTTAAACTGAACTTTATTTATTGCTCTACAATTTCAGTAATTTTATCTCCCATATTTTGTTTTAATTTTTACCCTATAATTGCATTAATGCTTGTCTTTATATAAGTACAAAAATAAAGTTATTATTATGTATGTTATATATGTATTATTAGGTCTTTGGTCTTTGGTCTTCAAGGCTGCAAAGACACATCAAACACCAGTACTATTCTATCTACATTGGTTTATTTGATTCACTTTATGAAACTTCAAACTCCCTTAGAGCCTTTTACAACACCGACTGTTATTTAAATATTAACTATTGCATGACGATGGTGATGGCATTCTTGGCATTACTTCCTGTGGATAAGATAAGATTTCAGAGTGTCAAAACGTTTGTGACTCACCATGTTTTTTATAGAAAGATCACATTGTATGGTGACATGCTAAACAGTTATAAGTCACCATGTCCTGGAAATGATCCATGTTTGAAGAGATATTTTAGTTTAATGGCCACTGCTGGAGGATTTGTCCAGTTGGACAGTGTTACAAAATACCATATTTTCCATGAATGAGTGTGCAAAAGATGATTGTATTGATGACAACAATACAATGATCTGGAAGTATTATAAATATGTTATATGTCACTGATTTCTTCATTCTTTTTTCCGACAACAACATTTTTTTTGAAGTACACGTTCTATGTTGTATTATTTATTGGACTCAGGATGTGTTTTTACATGTTGGTTCTCTTATGAATTTATACAGAAATACACACAGCTAACTGGAACTAACTGTATGTACTTGTAAGATGCATACAAAGTATGCATGGTCTCTAATTTCCCACTAATCCTGAACTTTTCACAATCTTCTTGGCTGCAGTCCATCAACAACAAAGAAGAAATAAAGAATGATTTCCACACTCTGTTTCAAATATCATGGGTAGCGTTTAGACATGCGTTTCAAATGCGGCACCTCTGTTTAAACATTTTTCAGCCTCTGTTGATGTGTAGATGGGAAGAGTTTAGCAAATATTGCTGGCTCAGATAGTGACAGGCACATTGTTTTCAATTTTAAGTCTGCTTTCTCTTCCTGATGCCTAATGTGGCAACACCACCCAGTCTGGGCAAGTTTACAACACAAACATGAGAAATATCTAAACCAGGACCCGTGTCACCAGGACTGTGTTACTGTCATTAATGCAGGTTCCATTCATTTAAAAAGCTAAATCTATAGTTAAGCACAGTATGTAAGTACAATTTTGAGGCACTTTACTTGAGTATTTCCATTTCATGCTATTTAATACTTTCATCTACTATATTTCAGAGGAAAATACTGTAATTTTTCCGCAGTACATTCACGTGGCTGCTATAGTTATTAGTAGCTTTGCAGATTACATACAAAAACTATGATTAGCTTATACAATATGATGCATTGCTATAGTAGAGTACCCAACAGTATGTACATTAGTTAAAATTAGTCAACACTGACAGGAGCCTTGTTTCCATAATGAAAACTTGTGCTACTTTACTTTTGATACCTTCAGCACACTTTGCTCAAAGCAAGTGAACTTTTCAATGAGGGACTTTTACTCATAATGGAGTATTTTCACATTGATCCTTTTAGTAAAATATTTAAAAATACTTTTTTCCCCACTGCATTTCCTTCTCCTGTTATACTGTATAATGGGTTTGCATTTTTTAGATAAAGATATGACACTACTGTACATTGTCAGTTAAGCCATTATGTTTTTGCTAAATAAGACATTATCAGTATCCTTTGTAATAAAACTCAACCTCAGTAATCTAAATTACACATGTGCTGTTTCTGTTGATTCCACTGACAAAAGGTAGCCCAAAATATTAAGTAAACATATTAATCAGTTGCTTTCACTTATGGCCATACAAACACGGACCCTGAAGTCTTTTATTGTCAAACGTGAGACACTCATACACACGTGTAGGTCAGACAGAAACACACACATGCCACCACTAAAATGTTAAATAAAATGACCACTTTCACTTATGGCCATAAATATGTTATTGTATAATAATGACAATTTCCAGTGTGCTACATGTACACCACACTTTTCAACGGTGCAGTAAAAATGTCCTTGTGAAGCTGCAGATGCTTTAGTTTACATGGTCTTGTGAACTGGCTACCAGACATTGTTAGATAACTTAAAAATGTAAGGCAGGAGGAGAACAAAACCAGTATTAAATCCCTTTGATGCAAAAACAATATGTTTTAAATTCCAAAATGGAGGGGGTCCTGCTAGAATGTACAGTTGCCATTTAGAAAGGCTTAGTCGTGTTCTTTTCATGAAAGAGACCATCACAGCCAGAAGCGAGTATGTGAGTTATTGTACAAGCAGGGTCAAGAGACTCAGACAAGATCAGTATGGAATTCATAATGTAAATCCATGGACCATCTGATGGTACTTTATTAGATCAAAAAGGACCTCTGGCACCACAAAAATGTATGACACAATAATACAGTTGTGTCAAGTTGTGTTGGTTGCTCTGATCTCACCCTCCTGACCAGGTGCTGTATTTCCTTCAGGTGATTCAGAAACAGGGGTGGGCCGGTCTGTGGCGTTTGGCCACAGAGACTCTGTGGCCAAACGCCACAGAGTCTCTGTGGTGTGGGGCAGTAGAGACCCCCAATGGCGCCTGGAGACATGACCTCTGCATCTTCTGCGGCCTCCATGGGATCTCGTGAATGGTGCCAGGCGAGTGCCCTCAAAGGGTGACCGCTGGGTGTCAGTCTATACAATACCCCAGGAACTTAAAAGAGGATGACATGGGGGTTTCTGGCTAGCAGACTGGAGGCTAGCAGTGAAGCACTGTGATGCATCCTCCACCTGTTAAATGCCACACTGTAAGCAATCCCACGGTCCCACTCCAAGAGGATGCCAAGGAACCTCAGGAAGTGTTGGTCCTCAAAAAAAACCCCTCCTTGGTCACCCCAAAATCCTCCCAGGTGAAAGGCAGGCTGAGACCTGAGTCAGAGACCGGTCGACTAATTCTGTACAAAGTAGCTGAGGCAGTGAAAGGACTCAAGAGCAGAGAACGCAGGCAGCCAGGAGCTATTCAATGATTTATTAGTGGCAATGAGCTTACATGCGGGTAATGCAGGAAGACAGTCAGGCATGAAGACAGACAACAGTCCAAGTCCGGAGCCAAAAAAGTAAGAGGAGCATCCAAAGGGGCAAAACAGGACCACGGAAACTAAACACAGGGCAAGCAGTACAACAGTGACGAACTCAGGTGTACACTAGAACAAAGGTGAAACTAATCAAAACAGGCAGGAAAAGACAGGAAGTAAAACTAGAACATACACTAAAGAGAACAGGCTACCAAAATAAAACAGCTCTTCTTCTGTTAGTTCCAAAATATGAAATACACAAGTGATACTCACCTCTTCCTCTACAGCAGAGGATTTCACCCAGGTATCAGCTTTTCACGAACTGGACTGAAAGTGAAACAACAAAGAACAGAAAAGGGCCTTTCTTTATTTGAACATGTTGCAGCACCTTACTTGACTAACAGACCTCGAGAAAGGCACTAAATGTGAAGGATTTTCCACATCTTTACTGCGTCGTGCAGTTTTGCTACATCACCTATTGGGGTGTGTACTGTAAACACTGGCTGCTACAAAAGACAGAGACGACAAAGGGCACACCAGAGACACACCCCATAACCACAACACTGGTATGTGATGGTGGTGTATGCAAATACGAATGAACAAGCCTACAGTGTCCCTTCCAGCTGGATACTACCACCGACAAATGTTCTCTTCATTCTCCTTATTTGCTTAAACGTGGAACCTGTTGTTAGTGTGCAGCAACACAAGCAGGGCAACATAATAAAGCAACGCCTACCCCATTTCAAAGGCTCCTTCAAATGCAGCTGGGAAATGCAACAATCTTTTGCCAGAATTTGGACGACTCAAGCGCCCTTCAGTGTCCCATGATCCATTCTGTCCCATATTTGCATACAGACTGTAATGAGTCACAGGCAAATCAACACGCACAAAGCAAATTCCTGTATGTGAAAAGGTACTTGGCAATAAACCTGTTTTTGATTCTGATATTTAACTTGGGACACAGTGCGCTACTGCAGGATGTAAATAATAGACGCCAGAACTCTGCTGTTTGTTCATGGCTTTCACTTATTTTTATGAAAAAATCAAAGTTACAGGGAAGTATTGTCCATTCTGGTCCACTAACTGTGTTATTTATCTTATCTCGTACGGTAGATTCAATTTCAGTTAGCATGAAACTCTGGTGTTTACACTTTGTTCGCCATTGTAAGGGCAACTTCCTCCACACTGGAGCTAATGTGAGCACTTTGAGTCAAGTCTGGTTCATTTCATGACGTAAAAACACAGAAATGAGACATCAAGCTCTGATTCCATTAATTCACAGCGAAGAAAACTGACATTTTAACACAAATCTGCAATGTTCGCAGCCACAAAGCAGCAACACATTTTAAACATAATATGGAGGGTAAAAAGCTACAGCAAAATAAAAACAAACGCAATTTTAAGTTTTTTTGTAGAGTTTTGTTGTATGCAATAAATTTTAATAAAATGTACGTGTGAAATTACTCAGCAGCAGTAAAGAGGGACAGAGGATTAAACCTCTTAAATTGCAACCATTTTCTTAAGCCTGAGGAGAAATTAAGCCTGAAATCAATCCTGACTGGAGGCGTACATTTCATTGCGAACTTCGATCAGGGATTATTCAAACCTACATTATGGAACAACATTTAGTGAAAATAAGCCTGACTTCATGAAATAATCCTGGCTTAAATGATTAAATTCTTGCTTCATGAAACACACCTCTGCTGATGGATGTTTGCATCATTCAGATCATTCATCCACTGCATCCCCTTCCCTGAGGTGGGAATTTTCATGTTACTGCCATATCATTCCAATGTTATCTCTGACCTAATAAACTATACAAGGCCTCTCTCACCTCTCTGTGTGCAGGTCAGTTTGACCTGACAGTTGTGTGTAAGGCTTTAAATAAAGCATCCTCCCTTCTTCTGCAGGAGGCTCAGATAAGATGGGGGGCCCCGTCTCAGGAGGAAGAAAGAAAATGTTGCTTGAACTTTCACTTTCATCAGTAGCCTGTTGATGGAACTTGAGTGAAATTTCATCGCCTTGGCTGAAGGCTCACGAGCCCCGTATGTATACGAGAAATTGGACTAATAAAGAACTGTTTGTTTTTTAATTCACTTTATTAATAGAACTGACAAAGCCATTAAATGGACAATATAATGTTAAATAAATAATATAAACCAGAGAAACACGTTGAGCGTCTTTTGTCAGGTTAAGATTGCAATGTGAGTGTCTGAAAGAAGAAGACAGGGTTCTGATTATACACTTATAACCAGGACTCAGCAAGTAAATTCAATAGTTTACTGCATTCTTTGTGACCAGTTTCATGATGTAATTTATTTTTAGTGCAATAGCTGTGACTTTTGCTTGAATGTGAAAGATGTGTGTTAATTACACGAGGTTCATGCTCTATTCCACAAACAGTAGCATTTACAACAGTAAGTATTAAATAGACATTTTAATAATGACATTAGGCAGGCCGAAGGGTTAAAACACTGTAGGTCAAAAGATAGTCTTCTATTACAAAACCTTTCTCTGTATGGTGGTTATGTATACAAAGGAATGTTTAAACCCATGATCCACAGCAGAGCAACAACTCAAGTTCTCAGAAGACATGACCACTACATGTAAATAATGAACATTCCATTGCTTGACTTATCAATATTGTCTACTACTGCCCTTATCCTGTAACTTACATTTTGTACATTTTGTTAAAAATTATTTTATATTTTGTACTTTAAATTTTAGCGTCCTATATTTTGTTTTTGTTTCTCTCTCTCAGATTTAGTATATTTATACTTTGTTTTGTTTTCACATCGTGATTATTACTGCTGAGTTGGCCGACTCTTGTCCGGCACATTTCATTGCATAGTTGACCATGTGTTAAACTGCATATGACAAAAAAGAACAATGCTGCATGTTTGGAATAACCGGTCCCAAACTCATTTCTAAAATCTATAAATTAGTACATCACACTAATGTTTCCATGAAAATGACAATGATTGGACAATATATCACTATCGTCTCTATCCAAAACATGAAAATTAGTAAATTGCTTAGATTAAATTTATGATGATACTCTGCAATGGAATACCCTCATTCAATAAAAACAATAAATCAATAAACCTTCTTCTGTACATAAAGTTGATCGCCACTTTTTTGTGGAGGTCTCATCTCTCCTTACTGCAGAGATAACAGGCTTAAAATGATTTGTTGTTGCCTCCCTAGCATTAGTCTGTGTACTAAAACACCAGTCACTCAAGTGGAAAGTGACAGCTGGCTCCTGTGGCAAAATGTTTGTAGGCATTGTTTACATTTGGATCACAAATCTTTCCCTTTACTATTGCCTTTACCTTTGACTCTGAAAACCTGTGACGATGTCATCATCTTCACAGGTTTTCAGAGTCAAACAGCAGTTAGAGCATCTTTAGCTACTTTAATGTGACATATTTCCGAGTGAAACTGAATATGGGCCCTTCTGGAGCAGCTCAGGGTTCAGTGTCTTGCTCAAGGGCACTTCAATGTGGACAGGATCGAACAAACATGGCAATTATGGGCAACCTGCTCTACCTCCTGAGCCAATGAAATTAGATCTTAACCACATTCTTTGGAAATCTCAACTAATTTTTTGCCATTTGAAATCCAAAGCCTCTTACTATAATATCCTCCCCACACACATTTGTTTGGATGCATTTATGTAACCGCCCCCAAGTTCCTGCTTTACAGGAAGAAAAAAAACAAGGGGAGTTTTGATATAAAAATACACAATAATTCTTTTTTTTTTTTTACACATATTTAGCCTGTAACAAGAGAGAAATGAACAATTAAGACAGGGACACAGGATAAGAAAATGTATGTTTCACTTGTCTTTAAAAGGTTCCATGATTTATAAATCTGATAATTCTGATGGTTTTCCGCTCGTTTCCACTCGTTTCAATCACACGGATGTCAGATGTGGGTCACGGAGGGCCAGTGGTGCCAAATTTGGCTTCTCAGTGTATTCACACATGTCTGAAATCAGGTCAGATCAGATGAGAGATCAAGGATGAAGAAGACCATCCCAGAAATATAACTGTACTGGTCTGGCTACTTTTTTTTTTGTCGCCAGCTTTCTTAGAGATCAAAAATGGGAACCATCTAGCTACACTACAACATACTCAACATACAGCACATTACAGGTGGGAAATAAAATATGATTGGCAACATTAAAGTCTTTGTTTAGCTGCATATGAGCACCAGAGCTGCTAATTGCAGGTTAAACAGCTATCATTAGTGTATCTGTGTGCTAACGGACTTAAAAATAATTCATGCTGAGAATCAGATTTAGTGTCTTAAGAAGCATGTGATCTGATAAAAGTAACATCTGATACCTGTGTTGGGGACGGCCATGTTCATTTGATGTCAATTAATTAACTGGGCTTTGGAAAAACACTCCCAACCTCCCAAGTTGAATCTTTTTCTTTTTTTTTTTGAGCGGGGGGAATCCCGACTTTGGAAACTTAACACAGTGCGCACTTGCTCTATACTTGACCCTCAAATTCAAAACTGATTGTTTAGATTTTTCTATGTAAAATATTACATAGCATAAATCCAGTGTCCGGTCAAACTAGCGTGTGTCTCATCAGTCAACATAACAGTTTTGTAGATGAAGGAGTGCACTTTAGCGTACACACTAGAAATCAATCAGTCACACGTCTCTGCCAAATACCTGCAATCGTAGTAACACACATGCACAACAAACTGTGCTGACTCAGGTACAAAGTCATTTCCAAGAATAGTTCTGCTGCACTAAAGTAAGAGAATGTATTGAGCGATCTGGGCCTTCAAAACCCAACGGATGTGGTGTTTGTTGCAGAAGCACAGAGAGTTACGTCTCCAGACATAAATTATCTTTTTAAACTGAAACATGTTCCACGTTTGCTTTTTTGCTGGTGTATGTACTTTCCTTTTCGCGTTGCTTTCTGTGCTGTAACTTCAATGTAACTTTATAAAAAAGAGGAGATACATGAATTAATGCTAAATATGAAGCTAGGGATGGGAGACGGTTAGCTTAACGTTAGCTTAAGACTGGAAGCAGGGGGAAACAGTTACCCTTTTTGCCTCTTTTCTAAGTCTGGCTTCTGTCAGTTTTTTATCGTGACCATTTTCAACACTTCTGTTGATGTCATCGTGTTGAAATCTTCCACCTCTGACTCAGACACTTGACTATTTTGATGTGAAACTGGTCGATTGATTTCTTCTCGCATGACCCTTCAACAGCCCTCTGCTTGCCTTTTCACCTCAACAGGGAGGAACGTGTCATCTGTTCATCATGAACTCCCCGTACCTTTCTTAATAACTTTGCATCATTACAGCAATTTTCTTTGTAAGGATGTTGTATTTATTTTAAAATTATGAGTGGGCTGACAGAGTAGGACTTGATGGCAATTCCTATTTATAGTCGTGTTAAATAACTCTTTTGAAATACCTTCCTGTTCTTACTGTGATGGGAAAAGGCAATGATAACAGGTTTCACTTACAGGCTACCAGAATCAGTACTGCCCTTAATACAACCCCAGAGTAATTTGTTTTAATCCACCCAGTAAAAAGAGCAACCCATTTTAAAAACACAATGTTCAGGTGGCAGTAGTCCAAAAGTTAGAGTAGCTTGCTTTCAATCTGGTGGATGCCATTTTAAATGCCACCTTTCCTGAATTATGGGCTGCAGACACATTTTTTAAGAAACCGGAACAGACACCATTAACTTTATATGGGGCTTCTGGATGTTACTAGAACATTACATAACTGTAGATTACACTTGGCTTCATGGTGCCATATTTTCCCGGTTGAACCCATCCTCTACACCTCCAGCTGCAAACAGGAAACTGTCACAGCAAAGGCATTTCATTACCCTTCCTGTGTTGTGGCATTACCATAATGAGATACGCACACACACAGTGAACAGACAGGAACAAAGATGTTATCACATAGTGACTGACATTGTTTCTCATTCAGCAGCTATTTGAAAAATGTATCTCAAAAGTACATGACATTTGTGTTAAGGGAAGAAAATTACACATTTTTGCCAGGTGCCATTTTTGATCAATTCTCATTTTTATCTACTCTGATCTGCTTGAACAGGCATATTTCAAAGCTGCATGTCAAAATCTAAGCCATGACAAATATGGTAACAATATCTCATGCTCGTCTCATGACCCCAGCTTAACATTTGTTTTAGGGACTGAAAGAAACTATTGGGTATTTGGCTGAACCTTATGTTTCACTTTAAAAAATAAAAGCAAGACCCTCCCCAAGGTAATTAAGATTATCTTTAAAGCCTCTCGACTACGGGAAAAATTGCAACACTATCCTGAAATAATATAGCAATGTTGAGTTGGTACAATTATATTTTGCCATCACTAACTAAAGGTACATGACCTCTAGACATAGCCATGCACAGCTTTATGACTTGTGGTAAGTCAAAGTAATCGTTTCCATGTAACTATATGATTTTTAGCCATGCTTGGCTTTAGGGATGGGTTCACGACTGTGGTCCAGACTGAAATATCTCATCAATGATTGGATGTATTGCCAATGAAATCTTGTACAGACCTTCACGGTGTCCATCTGATGTATCCTAATGACTTGATGATCTCCTGACTTTTCCTCTAGTGGCCAAATGTCCAAAAGCTTGGTGGGCAAGGGTGACATTTGTGGGTCTGAGTGAAATGTCTCCAATCCCTCAGGAAGAATGTTGGAATATTATGGTGATCCCTTAACTTTTCATCTTGTGTAAAAAATGACCGCAAAACTAATGACATTACCATCAGCTGAACTTTGTGTTTAGGGCTAAGTAACAAATGTTAGCATGCTACCAAGCTGCAGTAAGAATGGTGAACATGGTCAACATTGTACCTACTAAACATCATCATGTCAGTGTTGTCATTGTCGGCGTGTTAACATTTATCTCAAAGCGTCACTGTAGACTCTCCGTCTTGTTTTACAACAGATCTCACAAAACTGCCGTTCAAATCCTTTTCATACAGTCCCTTACCATCTGCACTATCAGTGAAAGGAGTCATTAATGCTCAAACATTGGAATGTCCTCAAAAGCGATCCATCTCTAAATAATATCAGCCCAGTTCCTCACTTGATCATGTTCAAACGACAATCTGTGCGACACTCTGATTCATTCAGACACTAGAAAACCACCTAACATTGTTTCTCGGCTGTCTAACCAACCCACACGCTGTTTCCGCTGCTGCTAATGTTCACAACGTTCTGACTTCCTTTAATGTATTACATTTGATGGATGCAGTACTTGCTGTACTTGTATATTTGTATCTTAAAGGCGTTCTATTGTTTCTGAACTCCCACTCTTGGAACCATTATCCAATAGATTTGAAATCCTCTTCAACCAATTATCCAGTGGCAAATGTACATCTGTTCTAGGGGCGACTATGTGTGTTTGCTTTATGTCTTTGTCCATTTAGACTCTGACGGAGGCAGAGCAGTGTTGAAACGTTAGTGTGTTTGCACCATCGAAGGCTGCAAATCAGTCCGTGTGTTCCAGTCTACTTTTTAAGGTTTTAAGTTTGTTTGCCCTTCGAACTGAGAAGCAACATACTGCTGGAAGTTGTTTGTCATTTGTGTGACACTGTGTGTGCGTACATATTGTGGTCTGCAAAATGACCCTCACTCTGGAGGGAGGTTGTATACTCTGTGTGTGTGGATATCCTCTTAATCCTCTCAGCCTCTGCAGCTTAACTAATGCCTGGACCACAGCGGTGCCCTAACTTCACCCTGCACTGTGAATCGAATCGAAAGAAAAGTTATAAAAGGGCAGATAGAGGTACTATCTGCCCTTTTTTAATTTTTTTCTCTCCCCGCTGGTAGTGTGAGACTTTCAGATGTAATTAATGATTAAAGAGCTACACTATCACGCACACATAAACAAACAGCCATGTACTGCCCCACAAAATCAAACAGCTGGAGTAGTGAAACTGAGACTAACTTACTTCACAGTTTAAACTCATTTAACTCGAATTTAACAGAAAAGGAGATTGATGTCTTTGTCTCGTTATAAGTATTCTTTTTTTAATTACAAAGCTGAAATAAATATTCTGTTTTCTGTGTTGGTGTCTGGAGGGCAGAGGGAAATTAATAAATTAGACCGCAATCATTCTAGAAAAATGTACTAAAGCTAATCATCTTGAATCATATCACTAAAATGTAACTGCAATTAGAAAACTATTGCAATGGAAGGCGTTTTTAAAGTAACCTAACATGTGGACAGAGTTGTCCGTGACGACTGAACTTATAAATGTACTTCACTTATATTGCGCTTTTCAACTTAACATTTCCCAAAGCTTTACAGGTTGATCTCATTCACCCATTCACACACACATTCACACGCCGATGGCAACAGAGCTGCCATGCAAGGTGCTGTCCTCCATCCGGTTCAGTGTCTTGCCCAAAGACACTTGGCATGTAGACAAGGAGCCAGGGACTCTGTCTCCTGAGTCACGGCTGCCCGCGAAATGAAATCAAGAACTAGTTGTAACCCATGACCTATAAAATAAATTGTCACTGTTTTGTTGTTTTGAAAGAAAATGCTAGTGTAACTAATTAACTAATAATTTACTATCTGTGAGACACAACCACATGAAAGAAAATCATATTTTGCAATGTTGTGGAAATTCTCCAAATTGCATTTCTTTACTGGCATGCAAAGAAACACGCTTGATGGTTAGCATTGGTGTGGCATGCCCTCTGACACATTTCCCTTTATCTGAGTTTCATTCTCTGCCTCTCATTGTAAAGAAATAAATCCCAAAAATGCACATCCCCAATCCCACAGCAGCCCAGCAGAGGTGAACAGGGAGTCAGTGGGTTCACAGGACTCACTCACTTTCCATTGTGAGTGGAAAGTTTTCGGAGAGCGAGACGAGCGGCCTCCCCTCCGGGGCCCCTAAGGCTAACGTGATCCCCCCATTTGTGCTCCTGTCATAAAGAATGCACCCGCTAAACCACTTTCCCACCACTAAGAGGATTACTAAGGTAATGCTCCTGAATCAAGAGATGCTCTGGCACATCTAGACATTGGGAAGCTGAATTTAATAATTTGTGTAAAAAGCTGGAGTGAGAGTTTAGCCTGTGTGTCAAACTGGGCGCTTTAACCGAATGCTTGGTTTAGAGATGCTAGCTAGCCAGTTATGTAGTCAGGTTTTGAATCAAAAAAATGGGAGGGAAACATCTCAAATTGGATTCCAGCCGTGCAATGACCTTGCCACTAGTTGCGGTCTTTGTCACTGCTTACTCTAGTGTTGTCGTGGGAACAGTGTAGACAGACATGTGCCTCCTCTGATACGCATGGAGCCACCAGCCATTTCTTTTCACCTGGCAGTAACGGTGTAATATACACGCACAAACGGATGTTTCCCTCCCAAGCAAACCCATTAATGACGCCTAAGAGTCATTAGCGCAGTAACGAGGACACGATCCCTCACTGGTTTGCCACCCAAGAACACCACCAATCGCTGGAATGCATGACCAGACCGGGGGCCAGTGCTGCCGACAGTTTATCCCTGGGTCCCTCCAGTGTTAGGGAAGTGTTTTGCAGTTTTTGTCAACAATCATTTGAGCATTTGTGCACTTTTTATTTCTTTTGTCACATGGTGGATACTTTGACTCAAAAAAAAACTATTTCATAAACCAGGAAGGAAAAAGTGAGGCATGAAGAAGTGTATTGAAAGAAGGAGCCTAGATCTGATGCTGGGCCGTAGTTCCCAAGTAACCGCCCGTGGTAGTGGTTTTTAGGTAGAAAGGTTTAGTTTCTGGTGCATGAGTAGAAAGCTTGGCAAGATATAAAAATACTAATGGCTGACACTAGTTGTATTAGACTACGTTTCTGCATATGATCAGAGATTATGATAAAAAATATATTGCATAATGAAGAAACTGACTGACTTAATTACCACGTTATAATTACTGATTTTACGTGGAGTAATATTTAAACTAACACTGGCATGGGAATCTGTCTGTGAAATTAAACTGTTATTGTGACATTTAAGGCTAATCTCCTAGAGCTTAGTCCAAACTGTGCAGAGAACCCAGTGTCGGTTGTTGGACTCTGTGGGTTTTCCCACTGTGTTAGGAGGTCGTGTTTAGCTAAGGAATGTTTACGTAGTGACCCTGATCCTGTCGCAGGCCTCATGTCCGATCAGGATCAACCATGCCTCTGTGTGAGTGTGAGGATGTGTGTGAACGACATGACAAGGTTTCCAAAAGATAACTCACTTCCTTTTTGGCGACTTGTTTGCTTTTCAGTCTGATGGCCACCAGCCTCCTTTGTGTTGCTACCATCAAATGGCGTTTGCATTCAGGCACCCAATGTCCATCAAAAAAGGAAACACACACACACTCAGACGTGCAAACACACCTACAAAATAAGAAATGTAAAATGAAAGTAGCAGCTACAAAAGGCCCATGTTGCAAATTTGCCGAAATCCAAAGTATTTTTTCATATTTTAGTAAAATCGCTACTAAAAATGACCAAAATGCTTCTAAGTGTTGGCTCCACAGGAACAAATGTATGTCATTTCTTGCACAGTGGATCATCAGGAACCAGGACACCATCCAGGACACTCCAGCAGTGATCCATACTCTGCTCTCTTAGTGCATATAACCCAGATACCCCTCGCACGTTTGACCCCTACAGATCTTCGCATGAACTTTTTGTTCACACCTAGCACCACCGAAGAAAAACCCAACAATCTCTATTTTCCTAATAAAGCATGGCCTATCATGAGATCTCCTCCTTGAGGGGAAAAAATGTTCTCTGTCTATATTGTAATACAGATCCTCCTTAGAGGTTAACTGTTCCAAGAACACTCACAGTGGGGATGAGGTGAATAAAGTTGAGGAGCAAGAAAATCTCCGGTATAAAGTCAGGGAAAATGAAAAGTTAATAAGAATAGGCTGGGGGGGAGGGGCAGGTGGTGTTAGCGATCTGGTCTGGACGCAGGAGGGGGGCTTGGTGGGAGACTGGCATAGTTAAATAAGATGTCCTGAGAGGTATTCATTTAGGCAGCAGGCAATGGATTTACATAAGAAAATGGACGGCTGCCGAAGAGGTGATTCGTTTTGGGGTGATCGGGTACAATCACTGTAGGTGAACGTCACATCCAGTGAGACAAAGTGAAACCGGATTGATAGATGTACACTTCTACTGCATCCACGAGATGACAGAAAGTTGGAAATTTTGGCTCAAAAAGTTACGTTATTGCTAAAGTGTTAGCAATCAGTTGTCTATTTACACATCCAGCAGACACATAGCAGTATTAGCATTCATTTGGAGTCGTGTTTCTGGCCACATGATGAATGTTAGTCCAATATTCACAATGTTTTTAGCTCTGGTTTGTTCTCCACCAACTCCAGAGGAAGGAAATCTGGGTCTTTAGCTATTAAATGCTCCACTAGGTTTGGTGCTGAGCTGGGGGGTGTACTGAGCTTTTTCCTTCTAAAACAGGTGGCTGCTGCAGCGCTGAGACTGAACCAGTCATTAAAGATGCATACTGTAAAAACCAAAACAATGACCTGAAAAACATTCAAATGCTCCACAGAGTTGAGGGGAATAGCAAAGGTGGGTGATGATACTGTGTGGCTTCAACACTACAAGTGACCACATTTACATTACATGTAGTCATTGGATCCACTGTTAATATACAATTTAATTCAATTTTATTTATATAGCATCAGATCATAACAAAATTATCTCAGGGCACTTTTTCATATAGAGCAGGCCTAGACCAACTCTTTACAGAGACACAACAACTCCCACCATGAGCAGCACTAGGCGGCATACAAATTAACAGTGCAGCTTTAAGTTAGTTGACAGGTTAGCTAAAGGAAAAAATGCATCATGAATATAAGAATATTTTTGCTGCATAAAAGATTGTTGTGTTTTGCTACAAGATGCACTTCTCAGCTATCATCTCATGCATCCATGCCTGTCAGCTCTCATTGATGCAAGTACATGGAGGGAGGTCTGAGGAGAGGCACAGTTTTCATTTGCTACTGCTCTCAGCTCCAGTGAAGAACTGATACTGCGTCCTGTCCTGCGTGATGGCCTCCTCTGTTGACATCGCTGTCAGAGCAACTGAAGCCTGAAAGGCACTCCACAGCATTAACATTTATCACTGAAATTATTTTCTTTCACATGAGAAGGTGTGAGGAGCGCACGTCAACCAAGAACTAAAATGTTAGTCTCTCAAAATGTGTTACTCACTTCCTCTTTATTTGAAAATGTAGCTAAAACAAATTCAGCTTAGTTTTAATATATGTAACAAAACGGGTGTTTTCAGCTCATGATGAAGGTGGCCGATGTGTGCTGGGTATTATGTTATGTCACCAAACTCCTTGAACCGATTAAAAACACTGCAAGTAGAATCTGCCTTTACAGGTGACTAGCAGCTGCTAAAGGCAAAATTAGGTTTAGTGGTTGATTTAAAAAGTGTTTTTAAGAAAATAAATTACGCTACATACGCATAGTATGAGAAGATGAAATGTGCAGAGGGAGGTGGCTGTTTAATGGTTGTAAGAAAATACAAAGTAAATCCGAGCCACAACCAGGAACCACCTCAAACCAAAATCCTCAAACAAAGCAAGACCAACCAGCCTTTAACTGTTAGAAGTCTTGACATTTTCTGTTGCCTTCTGGAGAAGCAAACATCTATAGTGGGAGGTCATTCTATCTATCCCCCCCTCCCTGTTTTAGGCTATCTACAGGCTCCCACAGTAATATATGTACAGTTTACTATCTTTGGTTCATGAGGAACATTAGGAAAACATTGACTTGGGACAGGTATTTTTTGTATTATTGTCGTTTTCTATAATTATTCAGACTTTAATTGATAGTAAAGTTATAGTTCAACATTTTTGGCTGGGGTTTTTTTTGACAGCAGTTAGATGAGACGATACCTCATTCACGGAAGAGGACTTAGACTTGTGTTTTCGAGTAGGATATTTGCATGCAGACAAAAGCTGTAGCCTTCTCTTTTAATTCCCATGACTGTGTTTCTAATATTCTTGCTTGTGCATTCTTTTGACAGATAGTGCGACAGCTTTAGTCTTATTTCCCACGAACAAAACCAAAGCCAAAACATCAGAGGAAACGGCCACACATCTATACGTACTATCATTTTCTGCAGAAGTGTGTGCAGACACGTTGCACTACTTTTCTTTATGCACACACCCATACAGGTTTGCTGTGCGGTATTGTTGTGGGTTCGCAGACAGAGGCAGCCCATTAATGCTACAGTACAGAGCCTCGGTGCAGACAGTGTTACACTGAAAGCCTTGTGTCTTAAACTTCTCAGACTCGACTCTCAATGTACTTGTGAGCCACCCCATGACAAAGACAGCACTATTTGTAGCAGCAGCAGCACTAGTGGGAGGACTAGTTTTGGTGTTAGCCAGCTTATTTCGGCCTCTATTCATTTGTTTTCCACCATTAGACCCACCCTTGTTGACCTTTCTGACCACCGCCCTCTCGCGCATGTCTGCTCCACTGGGTTCACCCACATCATTGCAAATGTTGTGTGTATATGTGTGTTTTTTGGTGTGTGTGTGTGTGTGTGCGTGGATGGGGGTAACAAGGCACCGGTGTTCAGACCATGTCCCCTCCTGCACCCCTTGCCCTAGCTCCAATTTTCTTGATCCGTCTTAGATCTGCTGGGTCGAGCTAAAGCCCCAAACAATGGCTTGTAAACAAAGAGGTACACACAAACGTACTCATGTGTGACTGAGGGCAGAGAGTGTGTGTGTGTGTGTGTGTGTGTGTGTGTGAATGAGAGTGAGATCATGAAGAATAGTGAGAATCAACAGAAGTGGCCTTTCACTCATGAACGTTGCCTTTTGAATGATTCATTCCTTTTCGCCAAGTGTGTGTCAATAATACCTGCATGTATTATACAGAATGTTTCACAAATCCAAAACTGGCACTTTCAGATTAAACAAGACAAACCAGCTTGTCCTGATTTATTTAGCATCGTCAGTAATTAAGAAAACTTGCCTCATCATCGTGATAAGCGTTGCACTCTCTACAGTGAAATGTGTGCAATTTGAACTTGGGTCAAAGGATCACAAAGCCAAAATGAATGTGAGGCTATAGTCATTTTGTGGGGCGGTTCATGATGTAAAGACATTATGAAAGTTATTTCTGTTCTCAGCTGCTGACATTTCCCCTCTACCTGAGTCACACACTGTGTGACTTCTCATTTGTAGTCATTCTTTAGAGGAATGAGCTTTCAGAACAGCTGGACCACGGTGAGACAGGTTTGATCACGCACCCTGTTGAAGTGCCCATGAGCATGCTGAACTCTGTATGTGACCTCTGACCTGATTTCTCTGCAGGAGCAACTGCACTATGACATTAATATGATCATTACATCATTGCGACAGATGTTAGTGATGTTCGCAGCAATAGTAGTAACACTGACAGTAGTAGTGCAAATAGCAGTAGTAGTAGGAGTAGTGGTGATAGTAGTAGTACAAGCACTAGAAAAAGTACTACAAGCAGTACTGTGAGTAAAATAAGTATTAGTGGTACTGTGCTAGTAGTATGAGCAATGGTAGTAGTAGTCATCATACAAATAGAAGTAGTAGTAGTGGTATTAATACAAGATGTAGTAGTGCAAGTACTAGAAGTAGTATTAATAGTACATGTAGTAGTAGTAGTAGTAGTAGCAGTAGTAGAAGACAAGTACTAGAATTAGTACAAGTAAAAGAAGTAGTAGTAGTACAAGTACAAAAATTAGTATGAGTAGTAGTTGTTGTACAAGTAGTAGTAACACTACAAATAGCAGTAGTACAACTAGTAGAAATAGTATTACAAGAAGTAATATGTGTAAAGGTAATAGTAGGAATAGTACAAGTATTAAAAGTAGTAGTAATAGTAGTACAAGCAGAAATAGTAGGGGTAGTAGTACTACAAGTAGTAGTACTAACAGCAGTAGTAACAATAATAAACTTTATTTATGTAGCTCAAAGTGCTTTACAAGAGAGAGAAGAAAGAAATGAGAAAAAAAAATTTTAATAAAAAGTGCAAAAATGGTGCAATAAAACAAAACAAACAGGTTGGTAACAAAGTCCAGAAACAACAAATAGCAAAAGCATGTCTGCCGGGGACAATGAAGTATTTGAAAGACAGCACTAAAACAAAGCAATAAAATGTTAAACATAAAAACAGATAAAACCAGACAAGAGAAGAGTGACAATTAGTTAAAAGCAATGCTGAATAAAGGTTTTCGGGTTGTAATTTAAACAATGGTGTCGCAGTATATCTTTAAAAAACCAGCAGCAGAGGATCTAAGAGGATCTTTCATTCACAAGCCTATGTAGTTCCTGATGAGAAATAGTGTTGAATTTGGACGTGTTTGCAATATTCTTGCTAAGTCAATTAACGTTATCATCTATGACGATAGATGTCAATTTGCTGTTAAAGAGAATTGCAAATTTGTCACATCTAGTGGAGAATATTTGGTCCGGAACATCACGGACAGGGTCAGGATGGAGTAACCAGTTCATAGTTGTGAACAGTGTTCTAGGATCAGTTCTACTCTCTGCAGTCATCTTGGAGAAATGAGCTCTTCTGGTGGAGCGAACGGCTAAGTTAAAACATATTATTTGTTCCTTGTGAATATTATGACGGACTTCTAGACCAGCTTTCCTCCACTGTCTCTCTGCTGCTCTCTTTTGCTCAGGAACAGAATCTGTCATCATCCCTGGTGATATGTTATTGAGTGACCTCTTTTCTTCCCTGAGTGGTGCAATTACATTTATAATATTTGTCAAGTTCCTATTGACATCTAGACATCACTAGGTCAAGTGTATTCCCAAGACTTTGGGCCGGCTCGGTGGCATGCTGGGTGAAGTCCAGATTGTCAAGTAATGTTTTGAACTCCAGTGACAAGGAGTCACTGTTTGTGAGAAAAGTAGTGTAATAGTGGTGGTACTAGTATCAGTACAGGTAGTCGAAGTAATTGTGTTCTGGCTGTAATAGTCAACCTGCCTGGTGGTCAACAGACTACAGTTCCCAGTCGCCCCCCAGCATTGATAATAAACTGGCAACCAGAGCTGTGGAAGATTTTACTCCCACACTTTACTCCCATACACCTGACTGGTCAGGAGAGCCAACTGAGTGAATGAGGCTCAGGATGGCCGCTGTCACATGACAGCGTTAGTGTGTAATCTCCTTCAAACATGGAGGTCTGCTTTGAAGCTCCACATACACCCTGATCTGGAGTGACAGCCACCCAGGGCCCCTTTGAGTCCACTTTACCCTCTGAGTCCCCTCCATCCCCGGGGAGGGGGAACCTTATTCTGATCTACACAAATGCACAGCTAACAGCGACAGATGGTGATAGTTTGCTAAAAGTAAAAAGGATCAACAGTTGAAGGTCCCAGTGGGCGTCGCACAAACGCAAACTCGACCAAAACCAACCAAAACATTGTCAGTTTTCTTCAGGTCCACACCCATTTTAATGTTGTAGTGCCTGTGGTGATGCTGACTGGTTATGATGGACCCACTTACTGTCCTGACCTCATGTAGTATTGTTGAAGTATTGTAGTATTACTGTAGCCTTCCCCGATGACACCTATTGTAACAGTAGTGGAGGATCCCTGCGGGATTCCAGGCCACTGGCGTTGTTCTGTTTGTATACAAGAACTACGTCACCGCTCTGCGTAAGAACTCACCGCGCCCTCCGGGCCACGCCCCCAGGCCACGCCCCCAGACCCGGGCTGATGCAACGGCTCATCTTTATAAAGGGCGAGTCTCCGCCCCTCCTCCAGCAGAACCGGGTCTTCTCTCCGAGCGCGTCGCATCTCTGGGAATTTCGCCGTCATCGACGTAAAAACATAAATTCGATTTGATTTTACGCGTCTGTCGGTGTGTTTGTTGGTTTCAGCGCCGTTGAGTCAGGTCCAGTCTTAGCAGCAGCAGCAGCAGCGGTCCAGTCTTAGCATCCATTCATTCAGAAAGTCGGACTCAACACGCTCCTGGATCACTCGGCCTTTCCCGACGAAGTCGCCCGGACGTCTGCTTGTTTCTTTCTGTTTTTTACTGGAGGGATTCCACAGGCATCCTGCCACACCTTCATCACCAGGTAGGAACACTGTCCTAAAAAGTAACGGACGCCATCAAGATCATTCGAAGCTCTTCAGTTGTCTCACACCTCTTGGTTCGCCGCTTCCTACACGACTCCCTCATTGTCTCGGTCTTGTCACTCTGAACCTCGTTTCATTCAAAGTGGACGCGTTGCCGGCTCTTTTTGGGGGCCGATTCGTCCGCGGGCCTGTGAGCTCTTTATTTCCTGCCGCGTTCGAGGCGTCAGAGCTCGAACCGTCATGTCCTCGGCAGCTCGGCAACAGAGATGAGTAAACGAATGAATGATGAAGTGACACGGTGCTGCTGGATGGGGCCGAGCGGGTTCGGGAGCTGCGGGTCAGACCGGTGCCGGAGAGCAGTGGCGGGACAACACGTGTCCCTGTTTCCACCGGAGATGGGATGTCGTTACATGTATCTGGTGTTTACAGCGCGAGCGGAAAACACTGGCCGCATTCTGTCACTGCGGCCTTTTGTCATCCAGCGTCTACAGCGGGCTGACGGGGGGGGTCGGACGCGGATGCTGGTAT
>JAVQJF010092596.1:0-21664 GCA_036023855.1 Gadopsis marmoratus
GGCTCACTGATGGTCGTGGGGAGCGAAGGCTGGACCGTGTGGTCCGATCCAACAGAAGAGCTTCTGTAGCTCAAACTGCTGAAACAGTGATGCTGGTTCTGATAGAAAGGAGTCAGAACACCATCACAGCTGGTTGCTATAGGGACGCTCAGGGTGCCGTGCTGTCTGGATGTTACAACCGTATGTTTTTAATCAAACTAACAGGAGGAGCATCTGTTGGGGACTATTTTCAGCGGCGGATGAATCCATATGTGGTGCTCTAGTGAGTATTTGGGGCAGCAGGATGGTGAATAAACTGCAGTTTTTCTATATCAGGCTGTGATTCACACAGAAGCTGTTAGCAGAAACTCACTGCTGCTCTGATCTGAACAGGAAGACAAATGTAGAACATATCAGCAAACGTCTCCTCTACGTTAGCATCATTACTAGCGTCACGCTAACAGATTGTCTTTGTTTTAAAAGCTGCAGGAGTTCAAACAAAGACTCTTCTTATTCTTCTAACAGCAGCCAGAATCAACATCACCAACACTATTCTAAGAAACAATGAATGAACAGGGCTTTTATTTTCTATTCTCACTGAAGTGATGATGATGTAAGTGAGATAATCGCCTCCGGATTGTTGGTTAAACGGCGTTAATGGACTCGCTAAAGTGCCGACCGCCTCCACACACACACACACACACACACACAAGCCGCCCATTCACACCGTTTAGCAGAGCATCACTGCTGCTGACATTCATAAACTCCCAAATCGTGACTTTGATTTTCTGTATGGACGCCCACGAGCGAGAGACATTACGGAGAGGGAGAGAGAGAGGGAGGAAAAGGTGATGCAAGGATGTTATGTAACGGCGGTGGACGGTAATTGGGTCTTCAAACCTGTGATTAGCTCGCTGCCCGGCCTGGAGGTTTCTGGGAAACGTAAAATAGAGGTTTGTGTGTGTGTGACAGGTTACTGCGTTTGTTCTGGAAAATGTGGGAAACACAGTAAGAACTCAACGTCAGTGTCGATGAAATTCAGAAAAGGGAAGGAAAAGGAAAAGGTCTCTTGTGAAACGTCATGTTGCCGCCGCAGAGTGTTTGTTTGGATTCATGAAATGAAATGTTGCACATTTGGCGACGCGGACAAAACGACCATTAGAGAGTCGATTCAGCCAAACTCAAACGTCTTCCTGCTGAAAACATCAAAACAGACACTGACTTTTAAAAATCAGACGTCCAATGAGCGGCCAGCAACTGCAGCATTCAGCCAATCAAGTGTTTTATTAACTACAGGCTCACGTTTCTTTGCCCTGATCTCGTCTCCTCAGGCAGAGTCCTCACCAGGTTCCACCAGTTCGACGAACCATCGAACCTCGTACACAAACTCAACGAGGGTTTGTTGATCACTTGATTAGTGAATTGACAGAAGATTATTCTCTCATGTAATTGAACAAATTTAAGCATAAATGCTAAAAGATATCAGCTTCTGCGACGTGAGGATTTGCTGCTGTTCTCTGTTTGGTAGGTGCTGTTTAAAGATGTCAGCTTGGGTTCTGGGGAACTGCTGTTCTTCTGACAATCGTATAGTTACACGGAAATAAATGATCAACAAATGAGAGAAGCTGCAGCCATGAACTCAACTCAGACTCCACCCTAAAACATCCCTAAATCCTGTTCCCCTTCCTGGCTGCACATCCAGCAGCCGCAGGGGAAAAGTCCTCCCAAAAATAAAACCTTCTCCGTTAAACAGTCACAGCTTCCCTCCTGCTGATTACAGTTTGCGAACGCTGCTGTAATGACAACAGAGCTCCTGGTGGGAACCATTAGCTGCTTTAAACGCCGCCTGACTCCAAAACCTCCGACCACTGCTGCTGAGTCAGCAGGAAGCGTCCAATCAGCAGCGTGCGTGTGTGTGTGAGGTCATGTTGGAGATGCTAACATAATGATAAGTGTGTGCTGTGTGTGTAGATGAGTCCACGGCTCAGATGTGGCCGCACACACAATGTGTGTGTGTGTGTGTCAGACTGAAGACACACACACACACACACACACACACACACACACACACACACACACACACACACACACACACACACCCTCGTCAGCTGAAGTGTATCTGCGAGGCGTTCATGGTCCCTCTGAGTCGAAGTCCTCCTCCGTGTTTTAAGGTGTGTGGTCTGCTCAGGTTAGCGGCTGCATCAGTACTGTTGCTATGGTTACCTACAGTTCAGCATAATACACCTTGAGCATTAGTTTAGGACAGGGCCAATCAGAGACAGAGGTGCACCATCAGGGTAGGCAAACCGGGCAAATGTTTGGGGCCCCCCCAAAAAAATTGATTTGGAAAAGGGGCCACTCATATTGGCACATTTTGCAATGACTATAAACCCCCTTAAACCCCCTAAGTGGGGCCCCTTCTGTACGTCTGTGTCTGTAACAAATGATGTCTGAATGGATTTTTTGAGGCCTCGATGAGCTTCTTTGGTCGGGGACCTCCAGAGTCTAGGGCCTCCTCACTGACCCTCTGCACCATGAGTATAACATCATGATCATGACCCTCTAACCCTCTGTCTCCCTCTCTGTCTCTGTCTCAGGTGAGTCTCAGGGCACGGTGAACTTCGTCCTCTCTAAAGAAGGAGGCGATCTCTCTCTGGTGGAGCAGGCAAACGTCTGGCTCTTCCTCCGTTTGGCTAAGACCAATCGCAGCCGAGCCAAAGTCACCATTCGCCTCTTCCAGCAGCGTCGGCTCCCCGATGGACGCCCCTCTTTGCTGCAGGACGACGTCCTCCTGGCGGAGAAAACCGTGGACACCCGTCGCAGCGGGTGGCACACCTTCCCAGTGTCGGCGGCGGTGCAGGCGCTGCTGGAGAGCACCGAGGGCACAGCGCTGAGCCTCAGGGTGTCCTGCCCGCTCTGCGCCGATGCTGGCGCCACACTCGTCCTGGTCTCTGGAGGCTCTGAGACGACGCAGCGCGCCAACCAGCGGGAACAATCCCACCGGCCCTTCCTCATGGCCGTGGTCCGGCCGGAAGATGGCAGCGACTCACGGCGGCGCAGGAAGCGCGGGCTGGAGTGTGACGGGAAGGTCCGCGTCTGCTGCAAACGCCAGTTCTACGTCAACTTCAAAGACATCGGCTGGAACGACTGGATAATCGCGCCGCCCGGTTACCACGCCAACTACTGCGAGGGGGAGTGCCCCTCCCACGTGGCGAGCATCACCGGGTCCACGTTGTCCTTCCACTCCACCGTCATCAGCCACTACCGCATGAGGGGCTACAGCCCTTTCCAGAACCTGCGGTCGTGCTGCGTGCCCACCCGGCTACGAGCCATGTCCATGCTCTACTACAACGAGGAGCAGAAGATCATCAAGAAGGACATCCAGAACATGATCGTGGAGGAGTGCGGCTGCTCGTAAACATAAGAACCTGAACCGGATCGGTCCGGAACGAACTGGACTGGAGGAGAGGAGGAGGACTTCTGAACGCAGAGAGAGAGAGTGATACAGGAAGGAGATGGAGGGAGGAGAGAAAGAGTAACATGTGACTTTATGATCATCGTCACTGCGTTTCGTTCTTCGCCTCCACCCCTCCGTCACTCGGGGTCGCTCTCTGGGAATAAAAACTCTTCTCCGTCCTCATCCAGCAGAACTCAGAAAGAGTCTCGACAGCACTTTCAGAAAAACAAAAAGAAAAGAAAAAAGTTAGAAAAAAAAAAGAATATCTAATATATTTTTGTTACCGGAGGGAGCGAAGCTTATTTATGTGGCTGAGACGTTCAAGCACCACTCGACCTGTCAGATCTCGGAGAGACGAGGTGCCTGAAAAACTACTAACAAAAAATCTCAAAACTATGCAACTTGTTTCACGTATTACGATCTTATTGTATTTTACTTTGTCTTTGATTTTTTTGTTTCCCAACTGTTTACTTTTTTCAAAGTGTACGAGGAAGAAAGAAGAAGACTTTTATATTATTTTTTGGAAGTATAGACTTGTGGTGTGTGTGTGTGTGTGTGTGATGAGAGATACTTGAAAGAAACAAGTTGGCCCGGCTGCTGGAACCAAACACTTCTTTATGTTACCATGGTTACCATTTTGATGTTATAATTATTATTGTCAGTAAGTATATTAATAATATTATTGTTATTGTTGTTAATAATATTTTTGGCTGCATTTGTGTTATTACGTCTTTTATTTCCATTTTTTTTAAAAGAAACGTTACAAACGTTTTTGTTTTTTGCACTATAGCGACACTTGAGCTCAGATTAGCCAGACTGAAGACACTCGGACAGACTGGAACTTCCTGTTCAGGTTACAGATCTGACAGTTCACAGGTTCGAATCCCCACAATAAGCAAAGCTGCAGTTGATACGTCCTCATAGTCGCTCTGGGTTCAGCATCAACATGTGCCACCTGTACGTTTCTGAAAGATTCCACGACTGAACTTGGTGTTTCCCGCTCAGTGCCAGAAGGCCCCGCCCTGGGAACCAGACGACTCTGGGAGCTCGTGTTTTATTGGCCCTGGCAGATACGTCTGGTGCCCCTCCCATTCAGACAAATCTCCACCCGACCAATCACAACTGTTTATCTAAAATGGGGCGGGTTTGATGCGAAGTGTACAGAGGAAGGTGGAAACCACAGCAACTGAGACTAAACTACGCTATTTGTATTTTTCATGTTTTTCTAAAATCTGTTCAATTACATTGTAAAGCACATTTTATTTCCAACTTGAAAGTCTCCATGTTGTTCCAAATACTTCCCCAAACTGTCGGAAATAAAAATCTGGTTAGCAGAAATGCTGCATACCTTTTTATTTTTTGGCTTCAAAGTATTCAAATTCATCTATATCAAGTTTAAAAACACTAAAGTCAATAAAATACCCACCATGTGTAAGTTTTTAATTGTAAAGTGTCCCATAAAAATACAGAGGACTTGATGTCAGTGGACGCTACAGCCCTGCTTAACGAGAACAGACTGAGAGCTAAACCTCACCAAGGAACAAGTACTGGTTTTGAATTTCAAGAGAGAAGTTGCTGGTTTTCCTCCATTCACTTCAATACAGTTGCAGTTTTCCGTCAGCTAGCGGCTTCTGATGAATGAGACCCAGAGCAGCAAAGTTAACGTCCCGCTAGAAATCACCACGACGCACCAGGAACTTCCTGTCTGTCCAGTCACAGGCTACAAGGACTTTTGTTGAAGTGAAGAGTAAAAAGCACTTCTAAGAATAAAAATGTACATTTGGCTCGTAATTAAAATTCTAAATGGACCTTTCTGGGATAGACATGTCTCACCTCCTGTGAGTGGCAGTTTTAGCGGCGTGAGCTAGCTAACCGCTAGCCCCGCTAATCTCCAAAATCCACAACAAGAAGATCAACAACACAGAAGCACTAGAACAAACCTGTACCTTTGTCTCTGGCGGACGTTTACAGTGCGTTCGCGAGCTAACTGAAGGTGATTAGCATTAGCCAAGAAAATGCAAGTAGTTTTTGATGTATTTTGTGGATGTTATGAATGTGACACTATTTAAAACCTTTCTTAAAGTACATTAACATTAGGCTAGGCCGTCTTTAACTGGTGCCACACACCTTTTTAATTAGTTAGCGGGTAATTAATGGAACAACATCATAATGTTGCAAAAGAATAGAAAATTCAACTTTTAAGGGAGACATGAACCTGCCATTAAAACTACCATAATCCAAATGTTACAGAAACTTCATATGAGTGTTATTTCACAGGTTAAGGGTTTATTACGAGGCCCACAGTCTTATTAGGTCCATTTAAGTTGTCTTTCACATGAATAACTCACTGAGCCACCGTGAATAAATCCCTTAAAAACCCCTTGAAGCTGTGGCTTTTTAAACTGGATTAATGGAGAAATTCAAGGTTTCATTTCAAAATGTTAAGTTTGTTTTCTTTCACACTAAAATACGAGGATTTGCGTTGGGTTTGAGAAGACGGGAGGTTTTAGTTTGCTTTAGAACACCAAAGAGTCCAGTTTGTGCAACAGAAAACTGTTTAAATTACGCTGAAAAAGAACAAAAAAAAAGTTAATTTACAACCTGATTTATGTCCATTTTGTAGGGAAAAGAAAATACAGAAAAATCAGTGAAGTTCACGGATCAGTAAGTGTGACGTCTGTAAAAACGGTTAGCTGGTGTTTTAGTTGCTTTAGAGCTCGTGTTTCAGATTCATTTAGTTTTCGGTCATTTTGAAACAGAATTCTTTGAGTTGTGATGTTTTTATATCGTTAGCTGCCTTTTCCTCCCTCCCTGCACACCAAGAACTCCCACGATGCTTTGCTCTCTCATTTGATCCCATCATGAACTGATGAAGTCGCCTTGTTCTGTTTTTGGGAGAAGACAAACGTTGTCCCGTCAGATTTGGTAATTTCTGTGTTTCTGTGTCGTTGTTTATTGTCGGTCACACGTGTTCTGGTTTGATTTAGATTTTCTCTTCCTGTTTGGGATGTTTTAGAAGAGAGTGGAACCTCTTCCTCTGGACGTTTTGGGACAAACTCATCGTCCATCCCGTGTTGCACGTGGACGCAAACAAAATGTCAGTGCAGAAAAAAAAAGTTTTAAAAAACAAAAAAGGAATAAAAGAAGTGGTTGTGTTTGTTCACAGTTTGTTCTTTTTATCAAGACAAAAAATACTGACACTGAACGAAGTGGACAAAGAACAAAAAGTCTATTTTTTATTCTGTATATATGGAAATAAAGATTCCAGTATGTTGCATTGCTTTGTTGTACAAATCAAATGTGCGTGTGGCGTTTTCTAATCTAATTTATTTTACCATATTGTTTTGTTTTTGTTTCCTGCTTCACCATTAAAGTTTAAAGGATGTACACAGATGAAATGTGTCTTTGCTCCTTTTTCTCCACTAAAACACGTGAAACTGTCCTTTACAGAGGTTGTTTTGAAGCACGTACAGTAAGTCAGTGTCACCAGCCTCCGTCAGGTGGTGCAGCTCCACCCGGGCCTTTGGCTCGGGGGCGTGTCGACATTCATAGAGACATAAACTGACTCATTAAACTCGCATGTTAAGAAATGTGATTGCAAAACCTGACTGCGAGCTTCTGCAGCTTCAGAGGACGATGCGTTCCGGGTGGAGGACGAGGCGGCTGGAGCGACTCCAGGAGGCAGCAGGAATTCATTTCCTCACCGTGAGCGCTATTAAAGCTGTGATGCACGAGGTCAAAAGGTCGGCTCTCCGTTAAACTGTAAAGCTGCTGAAAGGAGCTTCTGCAGCCAAAAAGACAAAAGAGAGGCAGGTACTCACATTTGAGTGACTTCAGATTTGACATTTTCCTTGAGTTGCTATCGAGCTGATCACCTGCAGGTCCCATGACAACCAAGTTACCGTGGAGGTGAAGGTGTCCTACAGCTGTACACGTGTGGATAGAAGCTTTATCAAAGGTCTGCTGCTCTGTAAGAAAGAAATCCAATCATGTAGCACGAATCCATTATAGCAACTAACAACATGTCACATTTATGTTCAAAAGTGGAAATAAGCATTAATCTGCATAGAAACCAGAGAACATCCAGACCGGAGCTGCTGACGGCTCCTTCTCTCTGACTGCTGAACACAAAGCTGTGAATCCATGGCAACATTATACTTCCTGTTTACAACAAGTCATGCAACCTGAAGAAAGAAACTAAATAAGTAGCAAATGAATAATAAGGGATATATATATATATAAAACTGAAATAAGAATAGAAGTTAAAAGACAAAGTAAAAAAAAAAGTGATCCACTTATTTTAAAAACCCTGCAGATTCTCTGAAACTCCTGTTTTCCGCAGCAGCATCTTTCAACTCCCAGCTGCTGATAATATCATTGTTATGTGTGGTGGGTTTGACTACTGGGACCAGGACCAGGACCAGGACCAGGAAACCCTCACAAACAGTAGCAAAAGTGTGTGTGTGTGTGTGTGTGTGTGTGTGTGTGTGTGTGTGTGTGTGTGTGTGTGTGTGTGTGTGTGTGTGTGTGTGGCGTCTCGTGAGCAGATGTCGGTTTGCACTGATGATGTAATGCAGTGAGGTTTGTATGTGTGTGCTGTTGTGAGGAGACACAAACTAAACTACATTTATTTTGAGAATAAAGTGGTGGAAAGTGTGTGTGTGTGTGTGTGTGTGTGCGGTTTGGGTTCTCTGGTCTGGTTTCAGGGAGACTCCATCTTGTCATCAACATGTCTGATGTTCTGATGTCATACAGGAAAAGTGAAAACACACGTTTCTTTCTACTGTCTGTTTACATGCAAAGACTTCAGTTCACTTTGTACTCTGGGTCTATTTTAGATTCAATTCAATTCAGTTTTATTTCTATATTCTATATCATCACAGAGTTATCTCATAGCACTTGTTAATATAGAGCAAGTCCAAACCAACTCTATAAGTATAGACCCAACATGTCCACCAGGAGCAGCACTAGGAGACAGTGGCAAGGAAACACTGCCTTTAACAGGCAGAAACCTCAAGCAGAACCAGAACCAGAACCAGGTTATTAGATGAAGTCTGCGACCTCCTCCTCCTACTCCTCCTCCTACTCCTCCTCCTCCTCCTCCTCCGGGCGATGGGGTATCGTAGTATTCAGAGTGGCAGCCGCTTCGTTCAACGCTTTCGTGTCACTTCTGCTGTGAATCTCAGGTACAACGTTGGTGATGATCTCCTTCCTGCTCTCCAGAGGACGAACCCTTTAGATTCCAGCTCCTTCCTCTGGCGCCACCCTCGGGACGTTTTGGCTCCACTGCTGGTAAGAGTTTAAAGATTGATTTTAGATACTGATTTTAGTTATGTACTCTGAAAGGAATAAACCAACTTCCTGTCTGTGTGCATGTGTGTCTGCGGTAAAGTCCCTCTTAATGGCAGGAGGACAGTAAAATGACTTGCAGATGACGGCGTCCCGCCTCGGCAGTGGCACATCAAAACATCAATGTCTCATTGCTCTCCTATCTTTGTGAGGACCAAGCTGACAGCTCCCACCCTGCACTGTGAGGAGGACTTTAACGGATCATCAGCTGGGACCTGGGGTTAAGGTTTGGGTTAAGATGGACATGTAACTGTTACACTTCAAGTTAGGATGCAAATACGGGTCCTCACAAGTATAGCAGCCACATGTGTGTGTAGATGAAAGGTCCCAGCAGGCCACAGCAGGGTGTTTCCCCGCCAGCAGCACCGCCGTCGTGGTTCACGTTTGATGCTGCACCGTTTCAGGAGGTGACGTGTTTTTGGAAAAGACGGCGTCAGACTGTGACGTCACAGAGAATCAGTCTGATTCTTTGAGTCTTTAAGGATTCGCTTGGGTTCGATGTTCACCGGCTGCAGCAATCTAACCAGCAACTCACGCCTTTAATGGTAATAACTAGTGCAGACAGACAGGAATTCTTTAATTTATACTCAGATGATGCTGATACAGCGCCACCTATTGGCCAAACTTAACATGTGGCTCCAATTGCACATTCAGGAGATATGTCCGTTTTTAAAATATAAACATTCACAGCATTTGATTAAACCTGGAAGGCCAGCTGCAGCAAAAGTGTATAGAACATCAGAAATCTGAAAAGGCCACTTTTACTGCCTCAGACCACAGATGTTCTGTTCCAGATTTTGAGGAGGAGGAGGAGGAGGAGGAGGAGGAGCAGGAGGAGGAGGAGCAGTGTCAAGTCCATCAGATGAGCGGTTGTGGAGATAATTGAAGGACAGACAGACAGAAAGACAGAGATTCCTTCCAAAGCTTCCAAGCTAAAGTGTCTACCTTCTCTAAACAGGATGAAAAACGTTGTCCAGATGTCAGAGTTTGTATAAAAAGAAGTTTACGATTGAAGCTCACAAACTGAAGACGAAGCTTCTGTGATGACAGAAACTGGCAGCAACCAAAGTAGTTTCTTCTCTTTAAGCATGACGCAGTATAATGCTGCACATCCCATAAACAAAATGGAGCCTGCTAAAGATAAAGACCTACAAGCCTCCTGTGGTTCTGCAGGAGGTGGAGATCAGATCAGCCTCTGCTAAAGAACCAACTCTGGCTAATTTAACTCGGAAGTTTTTCTTGACAAATTGCCGACGCGGACGATTTGCACTGGAATAAAATGACTGAAGGCAATTATCACAAATGACTGCGTTTCCCTGCGTGAGTTAGCTTACAGTACAGAGGGCGTGACGGCAGAGTCATTTCCCCTCCGACGTCCAGGAAACGGGAAGCAACAACTAAAGACCTGATAGCAGAGCTCAGATCAGATGAGAGATCCCTAAAACACAGTCCGTTTACCATCCAAACGGTTCTTGTCATTGCTGTTGTCGGGGACAAACAAGCCAAACTGGACGGAGGAGGGAAAAGTAATCCTGCAAAGTCAATTTGACCTGAGAGCCTCGTGCAGAGACGAGAGACAGAACCGAGTCTCTGAAACATCGGAGAACGTTGGTGTTTCATGTCTCTCAGCTCAGCTCAAGCTTGGTATCAATCTGGTGACTGCGAGCTGGAGTCAGGACGTAGTTAGCCTAGCTTAGCATAAAGACTGGACGCAACAGGAAACAGCTTGACTCAAATGTCAAAAGTTAAAAAACGCTGAACATTTTGGAGTTTTAGGGAAAGTTATGTGCACGCTGGAACTATGTCTTGACAGACAGCACTATGTCCATGCGCCCTGCACGTCTGTCTTTTGGCTTTTGGCTCCGTACAGACACGATGGTACCATGGCAACCTCACTGCGACGACGAGAAAGAACAGTGTTCATTAGTGAGCTTTACTGGGGTTGGTTGGTGTGCTTTTGATCTTTGGA
Source organism: Gadopsis marmoratus (assembly GCA_036023855.1). Taxonomy (NCBI): domain Eukaryota; kingdom Metazoa; phylum Chordata; class Actinopteri; order Centrarchiformes; family Percichthyidae; genus Gadopsis; species Gadopsis marmoratus. The sequence continues at coordinate 10,755 of JAVQJF010092596.1, forward strand.
CAGATTTGGACAAACGAAAAGCAGATCACAGATCAGTCGGTGTGTAACGGCAGACATCCTTTGTTTAACCAGTGGAGCCTCTGAACTACAGACCTTAAGTAAATGGTACTTAGTTACTTTCCTCCCCTGATTACAGGCGTCAGCGATTCATTTCAGACAGAACGTTAACGTCAAGTCTTGATTCTGTTGAGACAGACAGAACCAGGAGCTCCAACATGGCTGCCAGAGGTGATCTGCAGCGTGAGACCGCGATGAGTCAGCGTGCAGGTTTGTCTTTAGACTGTAAGAGCTTAATAACATAATGGCTGGCCTGTTCTGTAGCACTGTTTTCTACTGCGGCGCACTAACTGAAATAAACACTGACGTTGTGCCCGGACTGATTAGCATCCTGCCTGAGCTCAAAGGATCAGGGACAATTAATCAGTCATGTCTTAAACCTGTGGTGCAACTCTGGAGCTGCGTTGCCGTCAGACGTTTCTCCACCTCCTTTAACATGTTTAATCAGCTGAAGAATGTCTGTGAGGAACACGATGGAGGCTGGGTGTCCTCGGAAACAGTTTTAGTCATGGGGTTAACCCCAGTTTCTTCTGAACCGCAGAAAACCATAGAGGGCGGCAGGAACGCCGTCTCAGGTCAGCAGGGTTGTATCTGAGGTCGGCGGTTTGGCCCAGAGGAGCCCGAGGCCCCGAACATCAAACTGATTTACAGTCTTTCATGGAAAAACCCGTCCTGTGTTTAAATGCTCGGCTGAGATGTTAATGAGGCTTCTGCTGTGAGCTCCTGTCTCCTGCGGGGTTCGGTTTATAGCTCACAGACCTCAGAACCAGGAGCTGTCTGCTGTAGATTAGTATCGTACTAGTACTGATAACCTCCGGAGTTACTGGTTCTGATGTTGGTATTGGAGAAGTTAGGAGACAGTGTGTGCTTTGGAATAAAGAGCAATCTTTCCAAACATCACGTACAGACGGAGAGAGCTGCATTCAGACCCATCTCTCGCTGACGGCTCACTGCTTCCATCGGCATAAACGCTGTGGATTCAGGCTGATGATCCCACACAAACATCAAAAAGTGTCAACTACATGTGTCTCTCACACAGTTCTGCTTGTAGAGGAATGAAAAGCCTTTTCCCACTGAAACAATAGCAGAAAGGACCATTAAATATAAGATAGGAGTAGATGTACTGTTAAAACCTTACTGATGCCCAGAAAGAGGCTGCAGAGGAATTGAGTCAGAACATCACGACCTTGGAGAGGCAGGAATGTGGGGACGGTGAGGAGAGAAATCCGACGGCCTGATGAAATGTACTTTGCACTTTTATTTTGGTTTCAATACAAATAGATTTTGACCCTGTTGTGTCCTTTTGTAGCAACTTGCTTCTGTCAATATTTGCAAAGTGGCAGCTTCAGGGCTGCGACTCGCTGCGACTGTGTGCACACAGACATGCAGCCATGGATGTTGTCTTCTTCAGTCTGTGAGTCCAAACCCGTCCGACCGGAGCAGAGTTCTGGCCTCGGTCCGACTAACTGCTGCCATTTGTTTCCCATCAGCCTCCTGGCTGAGGAACGTCCTCACATTATTACAGAAAACACATTATCATCAGCTCACGCTGATGCAGTGGCTTTGACCTCCCCTCGCCGCCTGACATCTCTCAGCTGATTCGCTCGTTCGACACGTGAGTCCATCCCTGTCCATCACCCTTAACTACAGCTGATTCCAATTTTCTTATTTTAGTTCTCTTATTATCAGTCTCAGCAGCGAGCAGGGGAAAGTCTCCTTGGCGGTGCATTCAAGGACGCTGCGACACTTGCAGCTTTGTTATGAAGCAGTCCGTTCACCTTTCCCCCAGTCAGCAACACAGTGTTTAGATTCTTACAGTGACGAGAACATTTCCATCATCAGTGACACGAGACAGGACGTCAACAATGTTGTTGGTCGTTTTCAGGGACGAAGTCATGAGGCGGTTTATTAACTGAAATATTAGCAAAAGTAGGAAACATTAATTTCAAACAGGTCGACTAAACCAACTAAACTGACCTAACAAATGACACAGAAGGAGAGTTAACGCTGTAATTAACCTTAATACAATAAATCCAGCTGCGTGTGCTGTAACGTGTTCGTGTGGGCTGCAACACGGTTAGATAAAGGTCAGTCAGCTGGTGGTGGTGCATTCAGGGACTTCAGGTTCACACTTGAAACAGGCGACGGGCTGCACGCTGTGCAGTAAAGCAGCAGCTGGACATCAAGCAGATATTTGTTTCTGTATTTAAAAAGGTCTAAATCGTGTAAAATGACCGTCACGTCTCTTTAAATGTAACAGTTCAGACCTTCAGTCGTGACCTCACATATACAAAGTATTAATGTGTGTTGGCGCCGCAGCACGTCATCCTCATTTCCAGGAAGTTGCCGAAAACGTTTGCAAGCTGACGTCAATCTCCTACAAAGTAACAGTGCGACTCTGCAGTTGGATTGTGGACAAAGTTGCAGGACGTCGCTGTGTTGCAGCCTCTTCTGCTTTAAGCTGTTGTGGCTTCTGCTTTGGCTTCATGTTGTAAAGAACTCAAATAAATCTTATTATCTTTATCTTTGTGGACACGCACCTTCGTCCCAATCTGTCTGCATCACTTAAAGTTGGCTCGATAGATAACTTCAAACAAATGTTTTGCATTTTGATTTGAACACTTGTTCTTTCTGCTGCTGTCATGAAACAAAGCTGGAGACTCGGTTAGAGGAGGGATCAGCTTCACGCATAACGAAGCAAAACACATCCGGTCGACGAGCCCTGCAGCCTGACAGGAGCTAACGCCGAAAACCTGCACGTTTCATATATTTAGCGGCAACAGGAAGTACAAGGTGGTGGGCAGAAATCTGACAAAGACAAACACGTGTTGCTCACGTGCAGCCAGGCCGTCCTCTGCAAGTCTGTCAGCACGAGTGAAGCCGTGAAGTCATCTTCACTCCAACATGAAACGCTCTCTTCATATAAACCCTCCTCCTCCTCTTCAGTGATGAACACCGCAGAGCGAACAGGGAAACGTTCCACTGCTGAGGCATCATGACGGATAATAATGTCCTAATTGGCTAATTACCAGGCTCACCGCTGAAAGGTCGTGCACGCTACATTAGTCACCATCATTACAGTGAAACCGGTGAAAAGAGGCAGCAGTGTGAGCACAGGCGGCGTGCCCCCCCAACCCCCCCCCCCGCCCACAGAGGATCCAGGTTAAGGACGCTGTTAGTCATCAGCCGGGTTCAGGACGGTTCAGTCTAACAGATAACACTTGGATTCACAGCAACTCCACTTTGGGGTGGTTTTGGTCCAGAGCTTCAGGAGGATGAAGTTCTTGTCTTGTGACTTCACTGTGGCTGTTTCTGCCCCCCCCCACCACGAATCTGAGGACTCCGGAGGCCGTAAAAGCCGAGCAGGACTTCGCCGAGCTGCTAAACCTGCAGGAGAAGGTCACTTTTCGATCGCAGCGCCTGCCATCGTCCTGCCGGCTGTGCTCTTGGTGCAAAAGCCGCACAAACATGACACTGAACCTAGAAATGATTCTTTAGGTATTTGGTGATTTTACTGATCAGTTTGGTCGACAACAAGACAGCCGGATGAATCCCCTGCTGGTGATCCTGATCCCCAGAGGATGAGTCGCAGATGAGTGAACAGGAAGTTGTTTGCAGGGCTTCATGTCATCCGAACATCGGTTGGACTTTGTGATTGTTCTTGTTTCGCTTCATGTTCTTTGTTAGTAACATGCAGGTTACAGGCTGGATGGACTGGTTCCTGTCCAGTCGTCCATGTTTCCTCTCCTGCAGTCCAGAGGGATTCCTGCTGTCATATCTGCATATTTACTGCTGCTGTGGATTGAAAACACATCTCCCAGCCTCCCTGTGCTGCTTAAATCATCTCCCCATCCAGTACTTCCCCCTGTCCCAGCTGTACCTGGCCTTGTTCTCCCACAGTGGAACATCAAGTGTATGTAATACATATATGCTATATATGTCAAAAGTCATCTCTGGATGATTTGGGCTAAATCTAAATCCCATTCAGGTTCGACTCAGCATCGAGGGCAGAAATCTGAAAACTTAAAAGATAAAAAAATCGACCACTTTCAAGAATTTGTGAGACGATCTGTTACTTGAATCGAGGACATGAAAAACTCATAAATGTAGCTTTTAGGAATGTTTAAAAAATGACACAGAAGAGTCCCTGCAGTCAAGGCCTGAGACACACACTCTATCAGCGATGTCCTCCGGACCTGTTCTGTCCTCCACAGCGACGCTGAAGACTCAACAGGACTGATAACCAGCAGCCTGACCCTGGACTGTGTGTGTGTCTGTCTGTCAAGGCTGCACGTTTACTTCACAGAAATAACTTTAATATTGGTTATATACGGACTTACTTAATGTTTGAAATGTGAAGCTGCTGCAAAAATCTTTTTACCGTTTGGATCAAGTATTTGTTTAGTCAACCAAGTTACTTTAAATTCTTAATATTTCAAATGGAAGATCCTCGAAGGCAACGCAGGTCCTTAAAGCAGCTGATATCATAACTTTATATAATAAGCAGAGAACCAACAAACAGACACTCAGCGGAGGAATGAAGCGAATCATGTATCTGAATTGTAAAATGTGTTTCCATGTTTAAATGTTGGAAGGTGAACAGGCAGCGGCTGCCATGGTTACGGCTGCCGGGAGGACGGTTTTGAGCTGAGTTCCTGCCTCAAGAGAACATCTCTAATATCATCTCTGTGTATATATATTTGATTTTACCGCCCATGTCACGAGACTCCCGATCGTCAGAGTATTTCGCTCTGGAAACACGAAAACTCTACAGAGGAACTTTCAGTTAGAAGAAAATCTTTTTTCTTATTGTAAAAGTTTGTGTTTGTCTTTTTACAGGTAAAATCTTGTTCTGAAGAGCCGGTGCAGCAGTTAGACACAACTAAAGTGACGAGTCAGTGAACTTGAGTTACTTTCCACTTCTGGAATGAAGATGGAGACAGACAGACAGACAGACAGATGGAGGTCGACACCATGTGATATGCTGGTGGATAAAAAACTGAAGGTCATAAATATTGTAACCTTCAGTCGGAGTCTCCTTGGGAACAAAGCCGAGAGAGAGTTTGTGCTGCAGACAGACAGCTGCAGGTCAGAACTGCAAACTCTGGGATGGAAACGGTCTTTTAGGCTGCCATCAGACATGTGACCAGCTGATAAAGTATGTGATGCTAACACGTTAGCAGCCAGCCGCCACACGCCGGGCAGCCTCCCGATCCAACGCTGCAGGCGTCAGACCTGAAACTCCAGAACCACAGAACACGGCAGACTCTTTCAGTGCGTTTGGGAGTAAAGTCCAGTCTTCTCCCTCTTCTAGCTGTGGTTTGCTGCTGGAAACACAGGAAATCTGCTGAAACAAACCACAACTAGGAGCTAAGAAGCTGTGTGACAGACACCACAGTGCACAATAACACAATACTACACACAATAATACTACCAGCTGAGGATACAGCCGATCAAACATCACAGTTTACCGCTGCGTCACTTCCTGTAACCTGAAGCTGGAGGAGCACTGAGACATCATGAAGATCCCCCCCCCCCCCACATTTCCTCTGGCGCCACCATCAGGACAAACTTTACTCTTCAGCATAAGAAACATCTGATGTGTCGAAAAAGTGCGAAAATATGAGCAGAGACAGCGAGAGGCCTGCGAAACAGACTGTGTTCATTCATCTCATTCATCATCCTGCTGCTGAAAGGCCGGCCAACACATTCCTGCACACACACACACACACGCACACACACACACACACACACACACACACACACTCCGTTGTGTGTTTCATTTCCTGGCCTGCTATCGTTTTACTCTGCAGAGTCGTCAAAATAGGATTAGAGCGTTTAATAAAGGATGATTCCCACCGCGAGGAAATGACTCCACAGGGCGACACACACACACACACACACACAGTTAGTGTAACACTCTGGTCGTCTGCTCGGCTTCTTAGTTTCCACTGGATTAATAAACACCTGAACGCTTATATAACTGCTTCACACACACTGTGACCTCAGCCCACATGTGACTGCACATATCGCAGCTTTTCTGAAGTTTTAAGGGCATCTTCGTCAGCTTCGTCAGCTCGTGGAGCCAAAACATCGCGGCAGGAGGAGGCGCCGTGCACCCAGGGATGACCGTGATAGGCTGAGACCACCGTCAGTCACTGCAAACGCACCTCCGGCTGTACTACACCCAAACGTTACCTTCTGAGTTAGGGACTCATTCTGCTTCCTTGAACTACTTTATATACAGTTAGCTAGTTTAGTGTAGTGGTTCCCAACATAGGGGTCAGGCCCCTCCAAAGGGTCATCAGATAAATCTGAGGGGTCATGACGTGATTAATGGGAGAGAAAAGAAGAAATAAAAGTCTGTGTACAAAAGTTGGTATTTTATTTTTAACAATAATAATAAAGTAATTGTTTTCAATTTGCCATGTGAGAGGTTTTGGTGGAACTGATAACATCTGAAACTGGACAGAATCACTAGATTCATCTTTGATCATTTATTGTATTTAATAAACCTATATATACGTTAAGGGAAGTAAAGCTGCCAGATTAATGTAGTGCAGTACTTAAGTACAATATTTCCCTCTATAATGTAGTGGAGTAGAAGTATAATGAACTAGAAATACTAAAGTAAAGTACAAGAATAGGGTGTAAAGGAAGGAAGGACGGACGAGAAGGAAAAGAGAAAGTAGGAGGACAAAAGGCAGCAAGGAAAGTGAAAGACAAAGGAAGGGAAAGAGTTATAGAAACATGTTGAGTTGAAGTATTAAAACTAATATAGTAGCAATATGAGGAGTCAGAGGACAAAACGTTCCAGGTAAACGAGTTCTCCGTTGAAGGTTAATTAATGAAGTGAAAAAATGTACCTTCTCTATCTTCTCCCTGACGTCCATCTGCATCCTGCTGACATTATATTAAATACATGGACAGGAAGAACATACAGCTTCAGTGTGTGTGACCATAGGAACAGGCAGCATGTGATAACAGCATAACTGACTTAAATAAAAGGCATTTCAGGCCTCTGACGCACTTCAGTGACTTGGTGTTTGAATGGAATTGACTGCGTGTTTCCGTTGATCAGAACAAAAGCAAATGCGACGGAAAATTGTTCAGATCAATGTATTTAAAGAAATGATGGTGACGCACAGCGGACATTCCTCCCACGCCATGCTCTAATAATTAGGACTGTTGATCACTTAACAGTACACGAACACATTAATGCCATCGCCTCATCCGTTTCCTGTGTACGTAGATCTGCTGCCGCCGCGTCTTTGTTGAAGCTCTCCAGCCTGTCAGCGTGGTCTGCAAGCAAAAGGTAGGTGAGGCTCTACGATGAACATTCACGGGTCCAAATGGCTGTTCGGTGGTCCAAGTTAAACATTTGAGCTTCTAGGATGGAACTGTAATGGACTTAGTTGGGTGTTTGTATACGAGGAATTCGGTGGTCCAGAGTGGGCATTCACTGCTGTGAGCTCGTAGTTCCATGGTCTGATCTTCTGTGGTCTAAAGTCAACATTTGATGGACTAAAACGGGAATTTGATGGTATGAAATGGGTGTTAATGGTCTCAGCTCACTGTTCTACGATGGCAATTTAATTATTTAAGTGTTGAGCGCAACGGTTTAAAATTGGTGATCAACCGTCTCACGTGGGTATTCGATTGCCGTGATTTAAAATGAGCTACGTTTGGTTTAAGTTTGCCGTTCCGTGGTTGGGCATCCTACGCTCTAAGCTCAGTTTAAATAGACTCAACAAACCGTTTGACGGTCTAAAATGATCTGGTCTGATGGTGGTCTATCTGGCCATCCGACGATTTAAACTGGGAATCCTTTGGTCTAAAGTGGGTGTTTGATGATGATGATGAACTAAGCTACATTTCAAGGCTCCAAAGGACAGTTCAGACCAAAGATTCACGATAAGACCAAACTGTTTCAGAGCGTCGCAGGGAAAAGTTGCAGCGGTGTGAAGAGGCCTGTTTCAGCTCGACTCAGTCATGTTTTCAGATGTCTCACAAAGCAAGTAGCTTCAACTCACCATGGGTCTGAAGGTCTGAAAGTCTGAAGTCGGTGTTTAATTGTCTTAATTGGCCATTTGATGACTGGAGCTGGAGGTTCATTAGTCTAACGTGGGGTTCTGATAATCTCACCTGGTCTTTCACTGGTACAAAATAAGCAGGTTATGATGCTGTTTGATGATTTAAGTTTGGTTGGAAACAGTGGAGATGGTTGTGTGTGTTATAAAAGGATCACCCTGCTCCCCCACCGACGGTGTCTCCTCTGGACCAATCAGAGCTCTTCACCCTCGGCGACAGGGTAGTGGGGGAGTGCTGGTGAGTCACAGTGCCGACGATCAGGACAACTGAAGACGGCGATAATGATCGTTCTCTCACACCGTTAGAGAAAGAAAATGTGAGCGAGAGTCATTACCGTGGTGATGAGACAGGAAGTCAGGCGGTGTCGGCTTGATTGACAGGATCCTGAGATAACTAGGTGTGTGTGTGTGTGTGTGTGTGTGTGTGTGTGTGTGTCACATTTTCTTGCATCCACGTGCAGGAACTCTGACGTCAAACAAGCTTCATTTAATAAGCTTCTATTGTAGTGAGTGTCAGAGAGTTCATATCCAGTCATCTCGCTGCCGTTCGTCCATCCTTTTATTCATCCTTCTTTTTTCTAATTCCCTCCTCTGACTGAACTCATTCTCGTCTTGTTCTCTGAACTCTTTCATTTCTTCCTTTTCATTTCCTGTGTCTGCTGCTGCTTCTCTTCACTTCCAACAGTCTTCATTAACTGTACGTTAAATCATGAAAGCATTAATTACTGCTCTTTTATCATCGCTCGCCATCCTTGTTGATGTGAGGAGAGAACACTACGGACTGAAACTCACATCAGCATTCACAAGGGTGTAATTTCCACTGTGGATCCTGTTTTAGTTTTAATTCCTTGTTTCAGGTTGAGTTTCTTATATAACACCAGAGTCCGTTCACTGTCCAAACTCCAGCACAGATGAGGACTTGATAAAAAATGTCAATTAACGAGCGGAGCGGTGACTTCTTTACTGACTTTATTTGTCCTGAAAACGGTATCACCAACTTTAAGTTTTGGGTTTAAAAAAAGAGCGTATTAACTGCACGTCTGTATTAACAGGAAATATTCCCATCAAAAGATACGAGCATCAATCCAAGATAAGATATCAGAGCACCGAGCTCTTTGTAACGATGGAATATATATATAGATATATATAACCTAGGCCCTCGAGTACTGATATATGACAATACATTGCAGGACTTCCCCTCTGCAGGAGAACCAGTCTGAGAGCCAAGAAACTCTGTAAATTTCACCTGAATTTCCTACAAAGACACACAGAAAACCTCGACCCCACAAACCCCAACAGCCTTATAGAAGGATCAGCTGTGTGTGTTCGGGCAGATGGTTTATCTGCACGCTGACATTTACAAGGAGGAAGACGCAGAAAAACGTCTCTGCAGGACGGACGATGAGGAACGAGGAGGAGGAGGGGAAGGTTCCCACCATAAATCAAAAACACAGACGGCTCAACAACTAAACTGTTCCTCTCCAGAGCAGCACCAAGGATGGAGGAGAAGAAGAGCGAGGAAATAGAAGAGAAGGAAATAGAGTCTTTGTGTTATTGTCTGGTTACCATTGAAACTGCAAACGGTCACCTGGCGTCTCTCTCTCTCTCTCACACACACACACACACACACACACACACACACACACACACACACACACACACACACACACACCCCCTCAGAGGAATCCAGTATTGATTAGTTGTATTAGTTGTATTGTTGAACATCTGCAGCTTTTCTCTGGACAGAAGCTGAAAGTTCTGTAGTCACTGAAGTTCCCATCATGTGGAAAATACATGTCTCCTCCTCTGAAACAAGAATCCATCATCACTGTAAAGTTCTAATGTGACGTTTAACCATTTAAACAGCAACATGATCAGTTTTCTTCTTGGCGTTTGTTGAATTACAGAAAGACTCATTTTAAATGACAGAACATCAGGAAGCTACGGAAGCCGAGGACGGCCGTGCTTACAAATAGTTTTAATGTTTAATATTACATTATTATTATTATATATTATGTTTATTACATGTTCGTTGATCTCAGTGTTCCCTGAAATAACAAGGACCTGATCTCTGATGAACGTGAGGCTGAAAACAGAATAATACTCTCATGATCTCGAGATAACGGCAATAAAAACTAACATTTGCGGTTCTTGGCTCCTGTAGGAAAAACATGAAATGTTTCTTTTGGTTTTCACACCGAAATATTCTGTTAATCTGATATCTGCAAAACTAAATGAATGAGAACTCTGACAAACTGTGACCCTGACATTTGGACGAACTGACGCCTCCTGATGGTCGTCTGCAACTTCACAGTCGTCAGAAACGTCCGTCATCAAAGAGTCGACTGTCGCCTTTAAAGTCTGGTTTCGACAGCTTTGGACACACACACACTGAGGAGAAACACACTGTTCTCAGGCAGGAGATGTCAGATACGATCAGTCTGATTGGCCAACAGCGAACGTTGTGTTTCCCATGAGGCCGTGTGGCCCGGTGGCGGCCTCAGACAGACAGGAAGTTCTGAGAGAGAGAGATTAGAGGAGAGAGTTTTAGGATTCTCAGCTTCAACATCAAATCAAATCAAATCAAATCAAATTTTATTTATATAGCGCTATATCATAACAGAGTTATCTCATAGCACTTGATAATATAGAGCAAGTCCAAGCCAACTCTATATGTACAGACCCAACAATTCCACCATGAGCAGCACTAGGAGACAGTGGCAAGGAAACACTGCCTTTAACAGGCAGAAACCTCAGGCAGAA
>JAVQJF010092597.1:0-11677 GCA_036023855.1 Gadopsis marmoratus
TTCTCAATATATTGAGATAGTAAGTCATTATATTGAGATACATTCTCAATATATTGAGATAGTAAGTCATTATATTGAGATACATTCTCAATATATTGAGATACTTTCTCATTATATTGAGATACTTTCTCATTATATTGAGATAGTAAGTCATTATATTGAGATAGTTTCGTAAGTCATTATATTGAGATAGTTTCTCATTATATTGAGATAGTTTCTCAATATATTGACTTCCAGAACCGTTTTTTTTTTTCATCACACTGGCGGAAATGGGCTTCCATATCCTGTAGATACAAAAGGTCTAAAAATATTTGTGACATTCTTATGTATTTAATTACAGATTGTTACATTTGTTTGCACGACTCACTTGTTACAGGCGGATCAGGTTACTTTCATTTTTTTAGGATTTTGAGACTATTTTAATGGTCTTCAGCTCCTCCATGATGGCCTAAATGCTGTCTCACAATACCTCCACACCATTCTGATGGGGAAATACTGAATCCTTTATATACTTATTGCCCTGAAAGAAGTGCCACTTTATTCGGTATACCCAGCTAAAACTAATGCCATCAAATAAAACAGTCCAGCAATAAATGCTACCTTTGCAAGTTATAATATTGAGTTTTTGTTGAAACAATTTTAGAGAGGTGTTGATGCAACTGTGTGATCACTCAGTGGCCTCAATGGTACTTACATCCCTGATTGTGGACTTGATGGTGTATGTATGTATATTAAAACTGTTATAAAGTTATGTTAAATATAAATAAAGCCAGGTCAAAAGCCAAAAGAGCAATGGTGCCATAATGGCTATCTGTGGGTGTTCACTGAATACTTAAACTACTGGATGAAGTCCAGTTCTGGAAGGAAATAACTGAATACTGCTGAGGAGTAACACAATATCATTCACATGTTCCATCACAAACTAAATAACCGATTCTGGTTTCCAATGCCTCAGACATAAACACACGAACATCAGCTGTACTGCATGGATGGTGACATAATTTGCAAATTTGGAACACAAATTGTATCCTTGGAACTCAAAATATCCATGTTTGTGCGCAATACACTTTGCACCAATTTCTTAATGATCCTAAGTACAAAACAAATTGCAAACAGATGTTTAAAGTGTTTCATTTTATAAGCATGATTTTTTTTTTTTTTTTAAATTAACTCCCCAACATTTGTAAAACCGCAAAATGACCTCAGTGTCCAAATTAAGCAGAGGCCCTGGTTCTGAATACAATTTGTCATTGTACACGGAGGTTTACAAGTCATGTTGTACCACACACCTCATAATACACCTTAGCTGAGCAGGATTTTATGTCACAGTAACACGTTATTGGCTCCATAATTATGTTTATAAGAAAAACATATGCAAAAACCACAGAAGAGAAATAATCACATCTAAACACAAATCAAAGTATACTGTATAACTGTGGAACCGTCGGGCTACTTTAAGCCTTCAGCTGTACATGGAAAGAAAATATTTAAAATATGGTGCTGCTGACTGGCTGTCACTGCTTGTCCAGATAAAATATTCACTTCCATCCACAAATTACATCTGTAGATATAAATCTCATTTTAAAATGTACAGGCATTACAAGGATATGTCCATGAGACAGATTTTACTACACCTCACAAATTACATATGAGAGTGAATGTGAGCATTTCTGAAAAGTAGTTTGACATTTATTCTTTATTCAAGGTCCACTTACTACTGTTGCTTACTAGAAACTCCACAACAACTGAGCATACAAGTCCATTTTCATTTTCTGATGCATACGATGCAGTTGAATGTCTATTGGTTTAAGTACCTGAAGTCCTGAAAGATGATTTTAAATAATCTTGTTCGCAAAAGCTATCATTTTGTTTGTACAAGTCTAAGTTAAGTGGGCCACAACTTATACTGTCACACAAAATTACACAGTTCAGCTCAAGATTAGACGACCTCTTCGAAAAGCTAGCGTGATCAGAGTACAGTTAGATAAATGATTTACTAAATTAACAACTTTGAAACAAAATTACTCACCCAATGACTTTTACTACTTGTTGGTATGATCCAATACATTAGATTATGTTATTTTATGTATGCAGGAATGATCTTAAACACATCATTGAAAGCTAACACCACACAGCTTGTATGTGAAATCATACACATACATACACAGAACAAGAAAGCATGGTTACCAATTCCCATAAAACGACAGTGAATCTTAAATCAACATCAGAGGAAAGTTTCAAAGCCCAATTGGATCTTTAAAGATTATATGAAAGGTTCAAGTGTCTGTGTCCTCTCCATTGAGGGGCAGATATGTAAGGCAGTGATCCAAGAGTGGATTTGGACTATTTCTCTTCTAGACCTCTGTGAGCAAGCAGGAATGGAACCAGACTGAAAACATGAATGAATTGCTGCATGGCAGACTATAGAAGCCAAGTGCCTCTGTGGTTACTAAGTTTAGACGTCTGATCCCAATTTAATTACTGTAAATAATCACAATACAGTAACACGCTATGTTTTCGTGGTGCTTCTATAACTTGACTGCTATAACAAGAAATTGAATGAATTATCTTGTAATATAAAGATATCAAACTCCCCTTTCTTTCAAAAATGAGTAATGATGAATAATGAAACCCACATGGACAGACTATAAAGTACCAAAGCCTGTTAACTCCCTATAATTAGACAATGAAATCCAGATGACCACAAATATCTGATATCTCAAAATAACACTACAATTAAAGCCACAATGTGTAGAATTTTAAATATTCTAACTCTGGCCCACCCCAAATTGCAACAAGTTTGACTGAGATTTAAGCAGCTGTCAAGGGTTGTTAGAAGTCTGTTTACAGAAGATACAACTCTCTAATGCGGTTTGCCATTTTTCATGGATGTAGCCAAGTAGCTAAGTAGAGATGTAGGAAGACGACTTCCTCATTCTAAATCCTCCCTTCAAAGTTCAAAACTGGTACATTCTAAATCTACACTGGTCCAACATCAGACCTATTTGAATATCTGGGCTGAAAAAAAACAAAAAGGAAAAAAAAAACCTAGCAACCACAGACACTCAATACAAAGATAAATCATTGTCAGCTGTATGCAGGTAGCACATTTAATCATTCTCCAAAGTGCAAAATCCTTATACTCTCCCAAGTTAGCGTAACAGGAAGACATATTGTTCACTCCAGTTACATATAGATTAGCCAAATATTTATATTTCATACACAAGTTCGTAAGGCTTGTTACATTCAAAACTCAACAGATACATACTGTATAGTTCATCAGTTAGCTACAGCCTATATGTTTCAATATGTGCATGTTTAAGTGTCACATATTTGAGTGTGACTGTTTAGGATTAATTGACATTAATAAATCTACTGTTTGGGATGAATACAATTATGTTAAGTATCTTAAAAGCTACAACAGTAAACAATATTTTTATAGTAATAATGGATCAAATGACTGTGTAATGTGAAAGGGGTCATTTGTTGTGACAAACTCACAGAGAATAACCACCAATTCTGAAGCACTACAGAGTTTTAGCTTGCTTTTATGGTTCTTATCAAACTTATTTCTAGCAGCTGCCCCTTGTACACTACCTACCCACAATGTTGGTCACTGTTTTCTAACACAACACATCAACTTCATATGGTGACAATATGTCAGATATTGTGTTCTCAGCTTGTTGCGCTGCCCAGAAGTGGTAGAAAAATATTAATGCAGCTTTAAAGCCCCTATACACCCATAGCTCCCACACACAGGTGTTTTAACTTTTGTTGCTTAGCTAGACTTCTTCATGGCCTAATTAGTCCTCTTCTCAGGACCGTGTACTTGTACAAACTCTCCCCCACTCTTCTGTTGTTTTTTTTTTTGTTTTTGTCCTCAGAGTCACAATCCGTTTGCGTTTTTTCTACACAGCAGCAACCGGAATGGACCATTACACATGTATGCATTTAGCATTCATTGTGCTTTTCACTTGAAAACCAACATTAATGAGCAGCAAGCAGCCAGCTCGCTAACATCATGTTAGCAGTTAGCCATCATCCCAAACTTTCACTTTTATTTCCGTTAAATAATTATGCATTTATTTTGCCTTCTAAAAGCCTTTGGGCGGTCAAGCATCGAAAATTAACAGAAGTGTTCCCTCCCAATTCTCGTTAACCAAGCCTTGTGTCAACACGACGGCTCTGGCTGGGAAATATAATAGAATGGCCGAACCAAATTTATATTTTTATTATATTACCAGGGGACCTCATGTGATTAGTAATGATACCCCTTCGCACAGGATAAGCAAAGTCTGTATAGAATGCTCCATGGGAAAATGCATACGTGTGTAATGGTCCACTACATTTGCTGCTACGTAGAAAAAAATGCAAATCGAGCGCACGGATTGCAAAACAGAGTGCACAGATTACACATACTTTTTTTTCCTACCACATGACCCCAGAGGGGTCTCCGTAGTAAACAAATATGCAGTAGAGCTATTGTATAGAAATTCATTTTTTATGGAAACTAAAGAGCACTGAAACATCACAAACCCTCTGTATAAGTGACAACATAACACAAATCAAACAAGCAAAACCAACTATGTAAACCATGTGAAGGAGTGTGTGCATTACTTTACATTATGAAGAAGGTAAGATATGTTGGAGACAAATGGCAGAAAAATGGGCATCATAAAGTCCAGAGGGCAGAATGTTGGCAGCAGATCAGTCTATAGTCCAGTCCTGGGGAAGAAGATGGTGACGATGATGAGGTATATGACCCTGCTGGGTCCAACTTCTCTCACACTCTCTCTCTCTCTCTCACACACACACACACACTCAGTCCATCTTCTCCTTGTGAACAAGTTTGGGTGCATCCACAAAGTCTTGGCCGTTAAACAGGATGATAGTGGCTGTAATCGCACTAGCAGCCCCCCAGAACATCACGTAAGCCAGGGTCTCTGTCCATGTGTCGCCTGAAAGACAAACAGCAGTAATTTATGCTGGTTATCAAAACCATAAGAACCCATCACTTTCAGCTCCTCAGCTAAAGGAAGTGGAAGTGTTTCACCTGCAGTTTTCAGTCATCCACCTCACACACGTCATTTAAATCAGTATAACTGTCTACAGATGCTGGGTACCACCTTGCCTTTCAAGTCTATTTTGATGATGAAAAACAAACATTAAAAATATCTGTATTTTTAATTTAAGTAAGTTTTTGATACAACAATCTGATTAGTCAGGTGTGTGGAGGTGTGAAAGTAGGCAGGGTTTACACTTTACACACCTTTTCACACAACTACTACTGTTACTCTTCTAGTGCAGAACTGGAGTGCAACACAATGAATGCCTTTGAGATAGACTGTGTGGTTATTATTTGTACCATTCAGAATGTCTTGCTTTTGGATGTGGTTGGTCAAAACATCATACGCACTGGTGCATTTCAAGCATACTGAACCATTAAGTTGCTGGAATTTTTATTGATAGAAATTGACAGGTTTTCTCCTGTAGCAGTCCTTTTCCGTTATTTGGCACTACACAAAAGTCACTATTCTCAAAACTGCAACAACTACTATACCTGCTCAGAACATTTTGACGAGGAGAAAAAGTAAAGTAACAAATGCAACAGGGAAGAAATAATTATTATTTCATAAATGTATTAGATACTGGTAAAATTTTTATGTGTTAACAGCAAAGCCATCAAGACCTAGTAAGACCTATTAGGCATATTTAATAACAAATTCACAAATGTGAATTTCCTGCAGCTTTAAATTAATTCAGCAGCGCTGGCTTCAACCAACAGTAATGATATGAGTGTAGATTGATGAGCAGAGACAAACTTACCAGCCATGAGAAGACAGACGATGCACATTGAAAATGCCACCAGCATAATGATGGGCAGCTGCAAAAAGAACAGGATTCAAAGGATTACACTAACAGTCACATTCATTGCTGCTGCTAACAGAAAAAAATACTAATGTACTGACTGTGAGGAACTTCCAGTCCTTCTGCACTCGAAGAGGAGTGGGTCCATCTGACTCATCGACAGCAAAGTTACCCAGAAACAGGTCAATGGAATCCTGAAACCAAAAAAAACACATGTTAAACATGAAAGGTTAAAGGGGTAAAACTTGCTATGCATGGCTTGTATCTTATAGCATGGAATGAGCAGGAGATAAAGATACACTGAAGTATTTTGAGAAATGTTATGCTCACCTTATTTTCCAAGAAACTATGATGCAACTTGAACATTTTAACACAATCGTGTTAAATAAATCTACAATAGAGAAGTTGTGTAGCCATCAAATCATTATGTGCAGTTTCTGTGTGTGTATTTATTAAAACTGTTGATATATTATTCTCTTCACTGTCAAATTCAAGGAAACTTTGTGTTCAGTGTGTAGTCTGTAAGTAGTCTGTGGTTGAGCATTAAGATTGAAACATTTTTCTGGCACTGTATTAATTTCTTCTCTGATGGATCTACAACAAATCATGTCATATATATCCCACCTGTCTGAATCCATCAGAGAAGTTGTTTTTGTAGTAGCGGATCATAGAGTTCCAGCCATCCATCAGCAACCCCCACTTGGTCCTCTTCCCCGTCCTGATGGAGAAATGACATTTGATTAAACAACAGGCCTGACAACAATCCTGCAGGAGTACTCCAAAAAACAACATACATATTAGTCTATTAGTCAACTGGTGTGTGGTATGGGATGTTACAGCACTGTACCTTGTGAAGTCTGTTTTCAAGGCTCCAGTTCCTGCGTACTGTACAGCACATGCATTGGCATTGTCAGCCCATGCTGGTTAGAGATCACACACAGAGAACAGTAAGGGCACACTCAGAGGCTACAGTTTCTACTAATGACACAACACATGCCAAGCATAGACAAGCATCGAGCACAGACAAGACATTACCGTTCTTGTAGATCTTTTCAAAATCAGCCTGCTCTTCAATCCGCTGACCCACATTCAGAATTCCCATCCTCTGTGGACACACACATATAGGATTTCAGCCTCTCAATGTAAGCAGGATGTGAAATTCCATAACCTTTTTGCATTTCCAAAACAACAGACCAAATCCATGACAAAAATTTTGATTTTTTCCACTGTTCCACTTGAAATACCACTGAAAATCGGTACAATCCACCTATTTCCTAACATCCATTTGTTTATTATCTTTGAAACATTACGATTTTTGCCAGAATAGGGTTGAGTGCAATTTAGACCTGCTCTATATGAAAATGAGATAACTTCTGTTCTTCTGATGTGGCGCTATTTAAATATAACTGAATTTAATTGAAAATGTAATTGACAAATGTTCCGCATCAGTTTATTCTTGACACAGTAGTATGACAAATCAATTCCAACTAAATCCCTACACAGTAATATTTTCCAATGTATCTACTGTATATGTGTCACACAGTAAAGTGATAATCAATTTTTTATGAAACAATCCCAATTTAAGTTTTCACTTAATAGCTTTTCTCAGAGCTTTCAACTGCATCACACGGTCTTCATCAGCAGACAGATTTTGCGCAGTTCAGTTAAAAGCACAGTATGTAATTTCTGCCACTAGGGGTCACTCGATCAAAGCAATAACAAAAGACGTAGTTTGATGACATCGTAGTAGCATGGGATCATGGGAGTTGTCGTCTTTGTCGATGGAAATCTACCCATTTTATATACGTTTTATTCACACTATGTTTGTTCATGTTATGTCATTTCATTCTAATGCAATAGCTTGCTAACTTACCATTAGATGTGTTGACTACCCATACAGCTACTATAGCTAATGTTTTGTGGCACGTTCAATCCTGGGGTAGCCCAGCGCTGTTATTTGTGGTCAAAACAATCATAGCATGTTGAATATTGTTGTAACATTACCATGTGGCATGAGCCACTTGTCAAAGTAGTACATCATATTAAGCTAGCTCAATATTGAAACATAAGTTCAATAAATTAGGTCTCTACTGGATAACTGTGTTGTAAAATGAAATGTAATTATTGAAAATAATATGCTGTGTGGCAGAAGAAATGCTATATTACTTTTGCTCAGTATAAATCTATGACATTGTATTCCTTCAGGCATCATATCCCCTTTAACCCCTCCAGCTGCTTTCGGGAAAATACTGGTATCTAGTCTTACCAGATTTCTATGGGTTTGAAGATTGTTGGAAACATTTGGGATAATGCAAGTACACAACTCAAGAAATATATAATACAGATCTAGTTTATCGACATTTTATTATGCAAAAATGTTACATATCATATCTTCAAGCTTTTAGTTTTAATTTAGTGTATTAGTTCTAGCAAACAGACCTTGAGCTGACACTGTTTTGTTAAACTACTATTTGCAAGGTCAAGAATGAACTTTGATGTGTTTTTTGATGAATGTTTAAGATAAATCATAATAGCTAGTGAGCTCACTTATCAATAGACCATTTACATGACAACTAAACAAACTCTGTCCACTGATGGATATGACTGAAAGCTCTGGAGAGAGAATTAAGTGGAACTTGGCTGAAATTGTTTTATCAAAAAATGTCTAAACTTTACTGTGTGAGACATATATACATATTACCGTGACGTGAATTATTTGCACTCCTCTGACATTGCTGTTGAATTTCTGCTGAACTTCCTAGAGAATGTGTCCCAACACTGCAGTCTAAAAATTCCCCTCTCTGAATTCCACCATGTTACAGAAATGTCTAGTAGTCTGAAGCACAATGGCAGCACATAGGAGCTGTAATTACCATTAAACCCTACATTGTGAAAGTATTGGCTGATTATTTGGCTATTGTAAGGCCTAGCAGTAGTGAGGTTAAAAATACCGGAAGCTGAGACTGCAGGGCGCGTCGGGCAAGTAGGCTCTGGATGACATTGGTCCTGTCCAGGCAGTCCATGCAGTTACTGCGGAAGACTCCTCTCTGCTGGGCCATCATCTTCCCCTCTGAGCTCACCATGAAGTACCTACACAAAGAATAAAGGTCTGAATGCTCATTCACAGTACACAACTAGATATTAGCCCAGAGCAGCTACTGGTTAAGTTACCCGTATTCATCTTGTGTCTCAGCAACAGCATCCACTAAGATCTGGAGACGGTCCCATCTCATGTGGCTGCACTCTTTGTGGAAGTCGAAAGCTATGTAACTGAGGAGGTAGGAGACAACATCACGGTGTGAAAGTCCTATATTCAGTTCAGGAGATGTCTTGATCAAGTTTTTTTGATAAGACAGTGATTCTTCTTGTCGTTACAGAGGTGGCAGAAAAATATGTAGTCACTGTAGTTCTCAAGGAGAGCTAAATGGAAAATAAAAATGTCTACCTAAAACTGGACATGAATTACACAGAGCAATGTGTTCTTGTATACAAAATAAAAGTCCAATTGAAACTGAAACTAACACAAAGTAGCCTCTAAATGTCTAAATAAGTCTTCACGGCTGAACATGAGACAATTTGTTAAATTTATGTCTGTCTGTCCTTCCCTCACTACACTGTCAATATGCTCCAACTGAGACACACACGGCATAGAAAAAAAGGTCTGGACTGACACAGCGTCTTCTACCACTAATACAGTAAAACAAAAAAAGCAGTGCTTCCAAAGTAAGGTCAGAAATCAGATTATTGACTTTCTACTGTATACACACACATTTAGAGTAACCAGGTTACTACAGTGCATGTAAATGCACAGAATGACACCATAAGTGACTTTGTACACTTTGAACATAAAAAGTGGAGAATTGAGTGACACATACTTGAGCATGCCATTGTTCATGCCAGACACCATCTTGTCAAAGGCCTGTTCTAGTGGCTTCTCTGAACCCTTCTGATTCACCTGGACAAACAAGCAAACACAGACTGGCCTCATAAATCTTTACTTATATTTGCTTTTAAACAATGTAAACATTTACTAAAAAAGCTTGAAACAGGGGTCCTGACCAGGTTCAGAATAGTTTGCTTCCCATAGATGAGGAGCTGAGAGTCGAAATGCCTCTGGAAACCATCCATCTATACAAATTTTTGAAGTGTTAGCATTAGATTTTCACACCTATCGCTATTTAAAAAAAGAGCAAAGAAAGATGAAAATGCCTGCTCTTACGTGATTGGTGGTTTTGCTGATTATAGGTTTAGGTTTGTATTTGAGGTTGGGCCGCTGACTCCAGTAAAATGGCATGGAACCTCGTGTCTGGGGATAAAAAAAAAAAGCTTGTCAGTTGCACATTAACATCTGTACTGAAAGTTGCACAGAAACATGTAGAAAAAGCCAAGTACCAATGAGCCACAATTCAAGTAGCCTTTTACCAGCCCTCATACTTGCCTGTACAAATGAAGCCTTTACTCCCTCATACAAAACTATCTGCTCAGTCTCCACAAAGTTAGCAGCATGGCCTTCAGAGTCAATGCCTGTAGAGACAGCAGAACAGAAAACATCCATGAGCAGTCAGTAGTCCTGTCAGTAGTGAGGAAGACAATGTTACCTTCTGCTACTGTAGATTAAAGCAAGAGAAACTGATCTAGGCTCACACACTACAAAGTACCAGAGATTAAACTGTTTATAAAAATGTGTTGGCTATAAGCTCCTTTGCTTTCCACTGGTCAAGATGTCCTGCACACTGCTTGGTGCAGATGCTGCTTCAGTGTTACGCTTCAGGGGTTCTTACCTCTAACGTAGTATCTGACGCCAGCCCGGAAGCAGCTTCTCCTGGATATGAGGATCCACTCAAAGATCTTCCCGTTTATACGACATGGCTTCATGACAATGACTGGACCAGAAGGGTCAAGAAAATGCATTTACTCTGAAATGTATCTTAAGAACAAGGTAAGATGCTGCATTAGAAAATACTAGACATTCAGTGAAAAGGATACATCCATGGACAACAGGAAGTGCAAACTTATGCAGCTATGGGGAAATAATGACAGTTATTCTAATTCAATAAAATAAAGTACAAAAACATTCACTAGCATGACTGAAAATTAAATGGGCCACGGGTCAATAGTCACATGTGTTACCTCTGGCTGCGCAGCCAGTTCTCGCAGGAGGTTCCCATTCCACACAAACCTCTGATCTGCCTGAAAACCACATGCAACATGTCTTACACATCAAGTCATCAACACATTATTAACCAGTCACAGAATAAAAGCATTTAGCACTTTATAAGTATTTTTAAATCATTAGCTAATGATAAAGTAACTATTATTTAAAAATGCCTATGTTCATATATATATATATATATATATATATATATATATATACTATGTGTGAATAATGTTAACAGTACTATAGGCTATAGTTAATTTTTTACGTTTTAGTTAGTCTAAGTTTTTAAAAATACATAGAAACTTCACTACATTAAATGGGATGGACAAAATAATAACAACACCTTTCATACATATACTGCTAAAAAAGAAATTAAAGGAACACTTTTTAAGCAGAGTATAGCATCAAGTCAATTAAACTTCTGGGATATTGATCTGGTCAGTTAAGCAGCAGAGGGGGTTGTTAATCAGTTTCAGCTGCTTTGGTGTTAATGAAATTAACAACAGCTGCACTAGAGGGCAACAATGAGATGACCCCCAAAACAGGAATGGTTTTACAGGTGGAGGCCACTGACATTTTTTCCCCTCCTCATCTTTTCTGACTGTTTCCACTAGTTTTGCATTTGGCTCGGGTCAGTGTCACTACTGGTAG
>JAVQJF010092600.1:0-15680 GCA_036023855.1 Gadopsis marmoratus
TGGCTGAACCTGTCTTAATCCTTGAAAGGGCCAACACAGAATAAAAGCATATTAATATGTTGCTGCAACTAACCTGTTTAATACATTCTCATTCCATCACCATGGCAGACAATATATACCGTCAGTAATCACTTGTTCACCGGCAGTCTTATTACTTAATTTTAAGTAATTCCAGATCTACACACGGATTTTCTAATACCCAGACAGGTCTAACACCATAGTTGCACAGATCTCTATACTCTCATAGGTTTTCAGGGTTCATACAGCTTGTTATTTAAAAATTCAAGCACTTTTCAAGCAATTTCATGGTACCTAAACCAAAATTGTTCAGACTCTCAAGGCCTTTATCATTACATATAAATTGTTACTACAAATACAAAGATGATGACAGCATCGTTTCATTTCAAATATTAACAGATTTTTGGTTTGGTTTACAAACACCAGATGATGATGGAAATTAAGCATTTTTCAAGGAGTAGTTTGAGCTCAAAAATATCCCTTACCTTGAAAATGTAACACTTAAATTTAAACATATTTCATTTAGACTTTCGAGACTTTTGGATACTAAACACCCTTAGAGCCAGAGCTTGCATAATATCACACATTTTGCTGCTGATACGGACATGGTGGCTCCATAGTCTATTCCTGGTCTTATTAAGGCTACATAAATATATTGCAGAGATGCAAAGCCAGCTCCCCACTCCAATGCTGCAAGACACCTCATGACATTTCGGTCACTTTATTACATTTATTATCTACATATCTAATATGCTCTCTCCATGCTTTCTCCTTCTCCTAGAGAAGAGCAGGTATTTTACCATCAAGGCAGTTTAAGTCAGACGCACGCTTTAAAAAAGCACATGCAGGATACACATTCCAAACTTGTTGTAGCCTATTACACTCGTGCACCTTACCCTTATCTGAAGTGGCGCTAACTGAGCACCGACACGCCTTTGCGCAGGGGGGCAGCGTCGGCAGAAGCAACAAACAGAAATCAGGCTCAGTGGAAACTATATTAATGAATTCACAACACCTCTAGGCGAGTTACAAGGTAGCTAACAACTGTAATTTAATTCAATTTTATTTATGTAGCGCTATATCATAACAGAGTTATCTCATAGCACTTGTAAATATAGAGCAAGTTCAAGCCAACTCTATATGTACAGACCTTTGTGATTTTAATAAATTTAACAAATGGATTTACCAACCATCTATTCTAAAGTCATTCTTTGTTTTTAGCTGTATCTCTGTCTAAAATCATCCAGTGTTCGCTCCTCTTTGTCCTGCTGTTATGGCAGACATGTCTGAACTAACGTAAAAAAAAAAAAAGATAAATATTGAATAAACAAGACAATTGGATATTAACAAATATTAGTTTTTTATTGTCCTTTTCTAAACATGTGAAGCGAGCCACACAACATACTAATGAGAAAGCTTATGTTCCAAGGCTAGATTTTTGACATTTTTAATGAGGTTTTTGTATTTGTGAAACAATACCCGGAAGCTTGGTTTCACTACTGCTCTCTATAGGGACATCGAAACTTCCCATGAACAGCTACCAAATAATCAATCAAAACACTTGGAATCAACTCCAGACCTTTTATCTGCTTAATTTGTCATGAAATAATGAAGGGACAGGCCGCACCTGGCCATGAAACTGCACGTCACTCAATTGTCCAACTACTTTTGAGCCTCTGAAAATGGGATAAAAATGTATTTGTATAAAAATGGCTGTAATTCCTAAACATTTAATGTGATATTTTTGTTAAACCCCTTGAATAAAAGCTGAAGGTCTACTTTTCAATCACATCTTGATTGCTTCATCTCAAATCCATTGTGATGGCTTACACAGGCAAAAGTACAAAGCATGTGTCACTGTCCAAATACTTATGGACCTAACTGTTCATGGCCCAATGTCACAAATCACAAATCTTCCTCAACAGGCTTCACAATCTGTACAGGATACTACACCCTCTACCCTCAGACCCTCCAATCAGATAAGGAAAAGCTCCCAAAATGGATAATATGATGTATGTTTCATTATTAGGCTACTTTTAAATGATTCCTCAAGTGTTTAATGTTAGTTTTAGCTGCAAAGACACATACAATGACAATACAGCATACCTTACCGAACAGTATCATGTATTCTTTTTTCGTTGCTTTTATTGAAATATTGCATTTCCTAAAGTAGTAAGTAAATGTTTAAAGTTAATATTTGAACTTCCTTTCTGTTTGTTGATAATAAAGCAATAACCTCACCAGATAACATGTACGCATTGCTTTCAGAAATCCATGTAATCTATTAAATGAAAACATTACAATTTTTTAAAATTCAATTCAATTCAATTTTATTTATTTATAAAACAATTTACATTAACAAATGTACATATTATGTGCAACTGTTAAACAGATTATGGTAAAAAGAAAATGGGTTAATTACATGTTAATATACATACTGTGAAATCCCTTTCAAACTAATGGCAACATGTTTGACATACGTGTGGAAAACATTTGGATACGACCTAAAGCATTTAGAAGCTGTTCGACCAGAATTATTTCCTTCCTTCCTAAGTGAAAGATGTCTTCTTTCTGAAATAATGTAAGACGGAATATGGCTACTTAGTAAAATACAAAATTAAAACGTACTGTGTGTTAAAGACACCCATTGGGAGGAATTATTCCAAAGTACTATTCTCACGTCCGCAAACTCGTGAACTCTAGGGATGAATAAAAGATAATGAAAAAGTAGGCTAGTCCTGCGTGTGGTGGCTGCAGGTGTGGCTGTCCTGCAGCCACATAAAAAAGGGAGTCGTGATTTGAGCTGGCAGCTGCCCAAGCAGCAGGGCAGAGGGAAGCTGTGGCCTGCACATTCCTCCTCATCTAATAGGACTGATGACAGCAGGGAGCACAGAGCAGCAATGACTGGTCACAGTGCTGGCAATACAGCAATAACCTGGCCATCGTATGTCTGGCATGAGCAGGTGTGCGGCAGGTACTGATGGACACATCCCTTCCACTGAGAGGCTGAGTTATGCAACATGTGGATTCAAAGGGGCCCTGTGGCGTTTCCTTGTAAACAAATTAATGTTTACATTCGGTGTCGCTCACCACAACGCTCCATCACTCCACGACGTACATTCCCAAAACAGACTCATAAGTATTTTAAATGTATGCAGCAGATTTTGGCGCCGTCACACTGTAGCTCGGTGGAACAGTGTGACACCAGTTGAAGGACTGTGGGTTGCATCACCTGCGTGTGCACGTGTGCATATGCGTCCTCGTAGAAAAACAGCTCCATTGACTACTAAATGCCTGTAGTCGCAAAGGGAACCTTTAACTAACATGTTTTACTGCTGCTGCTGTGACTGAGTATGTCTGTCCATATTCGTGAACACTTGGAAGTAAATGAATTTTTAAAAAGGTATGAAGTGTATTATTTGGCTAAATGGAAGTTATCACTGTATTGATGATACATATGTATTATTCCAGTGAATGTACATTGTTGAACTGATCAATGAAGGATTACAGAGATGCACTGGCTAAACAGGTTCATATGCACTTAATTACTATGTAAAGATGGATTCTTATGGAGCTGCACAAAATGTGAAAGGAGACTGAACAAGTTTGAGTAAAGCCTGTACTGTGCTTGTTAATGTGTCCTCGCCCAGTTCATTATTAATAAAAACCTATTTTGAGGTCACAATGACCTTTGAGTCAAAAGGGTCATCATTCAGCGTCCAACCAACTGTGATATATGGTCATCAACTCTTGAGTTATGGCCGAAATGTTTTTTTTGTGAGGTCACAATGACCTTTGACCACCAAATTCTAATCAGTTCATCCTCGTGTCCAAGTGGACATTTCTGCCAAATTTGCCAAGTTCCTTCATGGCATTCCGGAGATATTGAGTTCATGAGAATGGGACGGATGTGCGGACGGACAACCCGAAAACATAAAGTCTCCAGCCATGGCTGTCGCCTGCACAGAGGCATAAAAAGGTGTGCAGTGGGTGGAGTCACTGTCCATAACATCTCAGATTGAAAACGAAGATACAGAAAGCCAAAAAAATATTGTACCAATACAGTAAGTTTGCATTAAAAAACACACAGAGTACAATTGAAGAAACAGCAGGATTTAGCTAAAAATGACAGAGCCATCAACACAGATGCTGCCTTTCCCTCCAGCGAATCTGAGGTTTCTTAAACTGCACGATGCATATTTAGTACACTAGAATATACAAACTGGTATTTCAAAGAGACTTTAGTGTGGGAGCTGGCGGTGCAGCCACCTGACAGAGAGTGTCCTGTTAGTGGGCAGGGGAAAGGTGGCGCCACAACACAGCACTGCCTGTGATTCAGAGGGGAAAATGTTATCGCAGTAAAGCCATAAACAGAAAACGTTCCAAGGCTCCCCTACGGGAACCGGGACACAAACACATAAAGCTCACTGTGCCGGAGGCTGCCTGAGGAAAACCAATATACAGTCAATGGAAATTAAAGGGGACCTATTATGCACATTTCCAGCTCTATATTTTTATTCTGGGACTCCACTGGAGCAGCTTTGCATGATTCACAGTTCAGAAAAATGATTATTTCTCTTATGCTGGCCCTTTCTGCAGCCCCTCAGTTCATCCTCTCCAACAAGCCGTTTAAGCACCTGTCTCTTTAAGCCTCCCCCCCCTCCCTAAAAGCCCACTTTCTTCTCATTAGCCAAACTCCCAGAAGTCTTCAGAGGGGCAGCAGCACCATGGATGGAAAATAAGGCCTCAATACGGCGCCGCCGCTCAGGCTTACTTCCAATTTTGCCCAGTGGCCAGTTGTGGTATTGCAGCAGAAAATTCCCCTTTGGCCCAAAAAGCATTTTCCCAATAGGCCACCATTATAAAAGGGAACTGTTGACAGGACAGCTCAAACTGCACACGAGGTCAATTATGTCTATTTCTATTGTGAATGTTTGATCCATTTAACATTTGAAAAACTGCCCTTAGCTGACAAAAGTGATTTAAAAATATGTGACATCATGACTATGTTACGTCTATGGAGAAACAGTACTGCGGATACACAGTATGGTGCTGACCGGTGGTTCGACCCCACCGGTCAGCTGGGGCCCAGCTGTGTGGAGTTTGCACGTTCTCCCTGTGTCTGTGTGGGTTCTCTCCGGGTACTCCGGCTTCCTCCCACCATCCAAAGACATGCAGGTTATGTTAAGTGATGATTCTAAATTGTCCATAGGTGTGACTGTGAGTGTGAATATTTGTCTGTCTGTATTTGTCAGCCCTGTGATTGACTGGAGTTCCAGTCCTGGAGGGCTGCGCATCACATCAGAAGAAACGGCCTTCTGGATTAAAACAATGATGACTAAACCATTTTATTCCAACAGGCCTGATGTTATGGTTGCAATAAAGCTATTACCCCATCATTCTGAACAGTTCTGTTTTCCACAATGCTCCAGTTTTTCTTTTTTTACGGTGACTCAACAGTGACACCTACTGCTCTACAGAAACAACAACCATAACGAACACAAACCAACGTCTGATGATGATGTTCTTGAGCTTGCTCATGAGATACCCCTTATTTAACTAGACATTATTTGATGACAACACATGCTCACATTAACACTGAACTAGGCATGTTTATGGACTTGCTCACAGTCTCCTCTTCATTGTCTGCCTTCCTCACAAATATCAGAGGTGCGAGTGGACGGTTGGGGCAGTGGATTAAAGTTGTCTGGAGTTCAGGCTCTACGTCTGCCAAACATCTCAAATGTTTCTACAAATAAAGAGATAAATCACAGAAAAATTTAGAATTAGATAGAAATAGAAAACAGAATTGACATCATGTCAGAGAATGCTGTTGGTACAGAAGGTATATAATGATTTAGTCTTTTATGCACACTGCAAAACACATTCCATTTTAGGAGCGATTTAAACCCTGCATTTAGGCTTACATTGTGTGATGCTAAGTGGGAGATATTCCGCTGACCTGGTTAGTTTTACAGCACTTGATGCCTGGGATGCTGTCACTTTGGCATCTGCATTTATGGAAAACATTCAAATTGTTACCTCTGAGTCTTTGTTGACCAGACCTGGGAATACTGATTTGGACACACTAGCTCAACACCAAAAAGAGCCACAAAGACTATAAATATTGATAATAATGTATGGCTCTGCACTAGGTTATAGACACTAGGTTATAGACACTTACGTGTTGTCCAGCAGATTGAAAAACAAAACCTGAAGCCGTCATTCATCAACACTCAAAACCTTTACCTTGGCTGTGTGGGTGCGGTTTGATCAGATTTCGGGAAAAATAAGCAAACAACCATCAAATGTTGCTAAATCCGGACTGGTGCACAGAGGTATATGACATCGCCTGTTTCCAACTGAGCCCATCCCACTTCAAACCAGCGAGAAGAGCACCGACAAAAGCAGACAGACATCTCTAAGGTGGAATAAGAAGAACTGCTGTAAATTTGGCAGAAGGTTTTGTTGTTTACGTTGGACCCCATCACTCGTGACTAAGAAAACGTGTTTTCACAAAATACAGTAGCGATAAATCCACTACTGTCCCATACCCAGGGTTCATACAAAGTCTTGAACGTTTACAAAATGCTTAATTTTAACAGTTATGTTTTCAAGGTTAGGAATATGCTTGAATTCAAATATACTCCATGAAAAATGTTTGATTTTCAACATAATCTGGTGTTTCATCACCTACATAATCACTCATGGAAACCTAAGATTTTTTAATATCTGAAATGAAACGATCCTGTCACGTTTGTTTTCTCGTCTCCTGGCATTTATTGAAACCATTTATATGCGATGATGGAGGCTTCGAAAGTCTGTTTAAATTCTTGAATTCATGTGTTTATGAGCAGCTGAGAAGGAACTTATATCAGCCATTCTGTACTGAGGCCTGGGCAATCAGGGGCGTACGTGACCAACACCCAGTCTGACCGCGAGATGCTGAAAACTCTAAAGAAAACCAGCAGAAATATGCTGTGTTTGTGAGGGCTACGCTATCAGAGCTGGCATCTTTGGAAGTCGATGCCCACTCTCATTTTGCAGGGGTGTTGAAGGAGAAACACACACACGTACTGTAGAGTTGTGTGATCGTGACCAACTGAGCGAGTGGCAAACATCAGATGTCAGCACGTTCAATTACATGGGTTTCAAATCCCTGAGGGGGGACTGGGGGTGACTTGACAGTGTGTCACATCTGCAAGACCGATGCTAAAATTCAAACCACTGCCAACCTTAAAACCTTCCTTCATCTTGCCAGTGCCACTGATTATAGATGTGTTTTGTTTAAATAATGCACATTAATTTCATTTTTACACGTTTTGCAGATGTCGCTGAAGACCCGCAGTCTGTGACGCACAGAAACACACAACCAGAATGGAGAGAAATGGTGTCTAACCTTCAGGTCCGGTTTATATTTGGAGGAATGGTGCTCCTCTTGGGTGTGCCTCCTCTTTACCATCTCCCCGACCGGCTCAAAGGGCATAAGCTTGTTTCTGAGGTGGAGGGTCTGGGTTGCCCTGGGTGGCTGCTGGTCCCCTTTGGCCTCAGGGGCAGCGGCCATAGTTTGACCCACAGGAACAAGACGTTGGACCCGAAAAAGGGCAGAGGACCAAGACAAACCCTTCCCTTCCTGGTGCAACTGAGACTTCAAAGGTGTTTGCTTCTGCAGAGCCCTCTCCCTTGACTTGTCCTGTTTTTTCTGAACCACACAACATATTATACGGTTTAACTTAATGTGAAGCGATTTTGTGCAGTTAAGTTACAGTGTCTCCTTGTAAGGTAACTTGCTTTTCACCTTGTTATTGAAAGATTTGTTCATCTCAGCAGAGGGGAGGAAAACCAGCTCCTTGACAACCAGTTGAGGAGAGCTGTGGTCACAAAGACAAATGGGTACAGCAGGCCAGTGTAGCGGACGACTAAAAATGGTTTCAATGGTTAAAAAAAAACAGAACAGAATCATATCAAGACATGGCAGAAACATACAATCTAAAACAGGATTTAGTGAAAACCCAGCAGAGAATACACTATGATGCTATGTTTGTCATATTATGCTGTCTTACTGTATCTCGTAATATTGTGTTTTGCTGTATATAATGACATGTTAGGTGACATACACTTGTTAAAGAGAAACCGTAAACTAAATTATATGTTACATTGTCCCCTCACTCCTTTGTTGGGCTTTTTTAAATTTGCTGGGACAGAGGCTATATGTCGTGTCCCGTAATATCTTTAAAATCTTTATGTGGTATGAAACTGTGGTTTTGGTCACTGTGTTTGAAGTAATTTGATTGGCTGTAGCTCATGTCCCTGTTTGTTTAAGTTACTAGGCTGTAGCCTATATATCGCACCAGTGCCCTACTGTGATTGTTGATCTTGAAAAAGGCCTGAGGCCCGAAAAGGTATCGGAACACTTTTTTCCTACTTCCTTGGATCAACACCTTACTACACATGGTGTGCGTTACGTTTCTATTGCATGATATTGTCGTGTAATCTTGATGCCATGCCACGTTATGTCATATTGTAAGCTCAGCACTGCAGACTGTGCATCACCTGTGTTGGGAGTCAGGAGGTGGAGCGTCACAAGAACTGGGAACCCACATCAGTATGGGCTTTGAGGACAGGGGCATAGTGCTGTAAGTGGGCCAGGGGCTGATGTGGACGGTTCTTAGCTGCAATAACAATCAAAGCGTCATTAATTTTACAGGTGATAGCTGGTGATATACAGTATGTACTGTATATAAATAATATTTACCCACATACTTGCATACTTGGGTGTTACATCGTCACGCATCTGTGACTCTCTGTTATGCTACCCATATTACTGTGATACCCTCAGTGTCATACAGAACCAACCTTGACTGTCTTGCTTTCTCCGTGTTTTTCCAGATGAGTAGGCATGGCTGAGCTGGAAGTGGAAATTTTGGACATTTTCTCTGCAGTGAACACATAATGTATAGATCATAAACTTCAGGTGTAGTAGGAATAAGAAAAGCAACCTACTGTCTCCGCGCTCCCCTTGGTGAAGCCACCTGGCTGATCAGAGTGTTGGAAGCAGCTCCTGAGAAATCACCTTCACGTTTAAGGTCAAAGACCTCGATGGGTGCATCCGGCCACATTGATGCATTGACCATAGTGATGGCTGGAAACCTAACTTCTGACAACAAAGAAAGCTGGCTATATGACCACTATTACAATAAGAACATCAGGTGAGGGTCTATAACAATAATACATGCCAGACCAACCAGATCAATTAAAAGTAGGGTTACAGGTGTGCTCACCTTCAGAGGCTGTTGCTGAGGCCCTGCAGGGCGTAAGGGCCTTCACCTTTTGAGGTCTGCCTGCACGGATACGCTGCTCAGCCTGCCAGCAGCATGTGTGCGAGCACCGAGGCCAGAGACAGCGAGCTTCAGCCAGAGCGGGACTGGAAAGGCTGCCCATGCCTCCGCTGGCCAAGGGAGGCCGCTGCGATGCTTGACGTTTAGCCATGAGGGGATACAGAACCAAATAACATGAAACCGGTGTTTAATTGCTAATTGTGTGATTGAACGTTCATTAACGACAATTTGATAATGCTGTGGCTGAGTATTATTAGGTAAACTGATTCACCAGATTGCTGTCTTTAGAATGACTTTGTCTTCCTACTCGGTGAGCAGTAATTTAACAGGTGTAGAGGTGGAATATAAGTGCTTTGCAGTGACGTATCATGTAACTAGATAACCAGCTGTGCTTAAAACATACAGGTAGGTAATTCTGTCAAGTGGGAAATACCCACCCAAATGGACAACCTGTAGTTCTTTAGTTTTCTGACAAGTAGACATGTCACAGCATGAAAAGAACAGGTGGAATTGTTAAAATTAATGAAAGCTGCATTTAATGTAGGTTTTGCAGTGGTAGTGTAGACATTTCATTATCATTAATGTCATTAGTTACACCTGCGTGCTTTTATGACAAGCCAACATGTCCGAAGTGAAAAAGGTCTAGTCAGAACAGACAAATATAACCATAAATGTGCTCAAAAATAAGGCACTAAGGTTTTAATAGTCTTTTACCACCTGGAAGAATGAGCCAATTAGATTGGATTACATTTAGTCCACCTATCTGTCCCAACAGCAGGCTGATGCTCATGTTCAATGTTCCATTTCCAAGCCTGCTATACCTAGGACATAAAAGGGCCTAATATTAAATGAGTCACGTAACGACTAGGTTACACATGTTTTATGCCTTGAAAAGTGTAACACTAGTTAACACTGACAGCTTGATTTTCTTCTCGACATAGTGAGCTAGACAGAACTTTAATTGCATTGAAAGCACAAATGTTTGACAAACACTGCTAACCTATTCTAAAGCGATTAAAAAAATTTAACAACGCTAACGTTTTCAGCAGTATCTCCTCTCAGAGATCATGCTGCACGTTTTAAAATGCAGTTTTGCGTGTCATCTGCTCAATTTAATTTAGAATGTCGCTTCGATCTCACGTAAACTAAATTCCAGCAAACATTAAACTCTGACCGCTTACCTTTCACGTGACTGTAAGCAATGGTTTTAGTTTAGGCTGCCGGCTTTATACAGTGGTTGACCTCCATGTTGACGCTTCTGTTGCTTAGCAACAGTGTATGGAGTAGTATAACGTTCAAAAAGGTGCACTTGAAAACTGGGATGTGCATTTGTAACCGTGGTGTCGTAAGTTTTGCAACATTGTGCACAAGTGTGTATTTGTGAGCTAAGCTTTGTAGACTTGTACACTCTGTTTTCTAATTCAGTTTAATTTATATATATTTGTATATATTCTGTCTGTAAACTCCATCCAAGCGCTCGTGATTTAGAGTTTTGACAGGAGGTGCTGTGATTTACTGGTGGTACGGAGGCCTGGCAGGGTCCATCCTCCACCCTGCAGGGCTGGATCTCGTTACATGGCTGCATGTTGACTGGGCGCGATGGTTGACTGACAGTGGTCACCAGGGTCGTGCGTAGCAATTCCAAAGGCACTGATTGGTCAGAAGCTAGAGATCCCGCCTTCCCTTTCGCTCTCTAGCGGATAGCCTGTTTTGATTGGTCAGAAGCTGGCGATTCCGCCCTCCGTCTCTTTCGCTAGCGGATAGCCTGTTTTGATTGGTCAGAAGCTGGAGATCCCGCCCTCTCTCGTGGAGAGCCTGCTTCCTTCCCTGTGAACATAATCATCGCGCCTGTCAGAAGCCCGCAGCATGCGCGTCTAAATGCGCAGACTTGCAAAACAGAAATTGCAGACATAAAACAAGTTTTGTAACGCAAAACTAAGCTTACAGATACAAAACCCTCTTTTCAAGCACAGCTTTTTTAATAACATTCCATACTCGAGCACCCCCTGCTGGTCTCTGGCGATCATCCCAAACATGAAAAACAATTTAATAGCAATTAACAAACGAATACACTTTCAGAGTCAAAAGACTGACGTCAAATTCAATATACAGTATTTAAAGACAATTTTATGCAAAAATCCAGTTTACCTTAACAAAAACGATGAACTACTGCAGACAAAAGTGGTTCTGACAACGCACAGCTCACCAACAGAAGAGATAAAGATAAAGAAAGATGTCGTTTATTATCTGGAATGAATTTCAGGTTAGCAAAATTGTGTAAAAGTTCTATTCATAAAGCATTGCACTAATAACACCCATGTAATGGAACAGTCCGATACCACTGACAAACAGGATCACTGTTGATTCAACAAACTCATCTGCTACAGTGCCATGTAAAAATTTGGAATTCAATTGCATCACCAACAGATATCATATAATTATTTAAAAGTACATTTTGATTCTTCTGTGAATTACAGGCTTGTTATTTCAACCAAAAATCAGGAGCCTGAAATCGTGGCTTTGTCCCCCAGCACGCTGTGGCGACAGCTTTCAGTCAGCAAGGCAACACAGAGGCGAAGAGCCAGGCTGTCTGACCTCTCCATCCAATCAGTCCATCGGCATATGCTTCTCTCATCATCTCAGCTGCCCCACCGTGCTGACACGGCGGGTAAAGCACGTCGCGCCTGTTTTTAGTGTTGAAAATTAAGACGCAGACTTTGTATCATCCTGGATCCATCTCAATTCAGCCAGTCTAGATCATCATCCTCCTCCTCATCATCACCAAAGAGAGGGGCAGGGGGGGGGCGCCCCTTCAAGCTCTGGACACAAATGAGAGAAACGCAAACATGAACGCGGTCCCATCTGTGTCGCATTGGTGGATTTAGCTAATACAGAACAGAATAATCTTTTTGAAGCAGAATAATGTACAGTAGCAACAAAACATCAATGACTAACTTAACAAGGGAAAACAAGGGAAGGGCTGGGGTCAAGGTGGTGAGGCAGAGAGCCGAAACAAATCTGAGAGCTTAGACTGGACTCTACAGATCCTTCCTTACCATCTCATCCTCTTCTTCCTCGCTGGGTGCTGGGGTTTTGGCAGGAGTTGCGATCTGGAAAAATGGCTCCTCTCCATTTTCCTCACCCATTCCCCCAGTCAGACTGAGAGAATAGCAGAAAAGGGGGGGTGGGTGGTGGTGGGGGTGGGGGTGTTATGATGTACAAAGAGACGGTGTAGGACAAAGAGAAAAGGAAAACGGTGATGAAGCAAGCAGTTCAGACAGCCAGTTATTTTGCAGGAATACATGCATATATTAGTAGAGAGAAGGGGGGGGGGGGTAGTTAAATTAAATCTGGTCAATAAGAACGAAGTTATATTGGCTTTCAAGCCTGCATCTGACAAAATATGACCACAGGTCAGAATCTGGTCTTATTGATGGCAAGAGATACATTTTCAAATGGTCAAATGGAACCAACAGCATATATGTCATTTAATTTATGACTCCAGACCACAAATGTTTCAGTCCCAGTTGGATCTTCATCAGGTCAATTTCCAATTCTCCATTTAAAATCAATTTGTGGGTTGCACTCTTATAATCAGATTTCTAGTAGCACGTGATGTTTATTCAACTACACTCGTTCTGAACTGGTTATGGATCAAATAAACACACAGGGATGATTGTTTTTGGCCAATCCAGCAAGTTCAATATCTGACAAATTGGGACAGACCAACTTTGATATAAAAATCTAACATTGCCATAAAGAAGTCCTGGTCATTGATTTGAAATGTTGCCTATGACAGCCTAATACAATAAGAGAGATTTAAGCTATATTTACCTTAGTATAAAAGAGATAGCAAAATGACAGGGGACATCATCTCACATATCGCCCAATCCCAAGGTAGATATACGTGTTTCTAAGTCCGTTCATTTTGTCACCCTTCTTTTCTTTTTAAACCTATTACACAACTGACAATAGGGAAAGCCAGGGGTTCCTGTCATCTGCTCAAATGTTCAGATAATTCTGCTCTTGAAGGCCTCATACTAAATGTCTTCACACCAACACCCCCAAAGACGAGGCAGAAAGATTTGTCAGTTGGTGTGATGTTTATTACCTGAACTGTTAGGTTAGTAAGATAAATGAGCTTGCTCTTCAACTAGGAATAAAGGAAAGCGGGAGCATCACAAATCATAAACGAGCAGGCTGATTTGTTTCTTATCTGGGGGTTCACACTGATATGAAATTAAATTGGAGAACAAAACATGCTGTGTTCAATCAGGAAACTTAAAACACACAGTATGTCATTTCTGCCACCAGGGGATCTCTCAATCAAAATAATAACAAAAGACGTAGTTTGATGATGTGGTGAAGTAGCGTGCAATCATGGGAGCTGTTGTCTTTATTGTTAAACAACCACCGAGAATCTCTCTGATGTGACTCAGGCAGAAATCATGATCACAGACGAGAAAATGTATTAAGGTTTTATTCACATTTAGTCACATTTTGTCAATTCATTCTAATTTCATAAAGTAGCCATTCATGCCAGGACTCACCTCGTGTCCTCTCCTGAGCTGTTCTGAAGTGCTTTCGGTGGTGGAGGTGGGTCGGCTGGGGGTCCAAAGGCTTTCTGAGAAGCAGCATTCATTTCTCCTACATGCTCGTCCACATTCTCCTTGTCCACCTCACTGCTGACTGCAGCATTTATTTCCGACACAGTTTCCTGTCCGTCCTCAGGTGGTGAACTCTCAGAACGTTCATCACAAGCTGCATAGTTGTTGGTGTCTTTTTCCTCTGTAGATGTTTCAGCAGCAGAGTGTTCTGGCTGACCCTGCTGTGCATCAGACTCTGCTACTCCTGTCTCCTGCGGTATCGTTTCAGTGGATGAAAATGGATGGAGACCAGTGGTCTCTAATGCCTCTGCCTGGCTTTGTATCTTCAACTCAGTTGCTGTCTCCGTCTCCTCCTCTGCTGCTACTACTTTCTCATCCACCTGGTTCTCACTGACTTGGTGAGAACCCAATTCAGCCACATGTTCTTTTTCCTCCCTTTCCTCCTCTTTGACTTCTCTCTCTCCGTTCACATGTACATTCTGATGAGATATCTCCTCTCTTTTTTTCACATCATCACTTTCTTTTTCCTCCTCCTCTTCCTCTCGCTTCTTACGCAGACTCAGTGAAGATCCGTCTGTGCCACTGAGCAGCCGCAGGGTTACATTCTGGAAAGAAATATTCATATGATTCAAGAAGTATCACAAACACACATACACACACATAATTCATACGTGTAATTTAGGAAACGTGTGATTAACCAGATCCATTTTCTTTTCCGACACTCCAGACTGCTCTAGCATGTCTGTGTAAAAAAAAGCACTTACCTTAATGGTGGTGACAATCACACCGAGCACATCCTGTCCACTGTAGGATTCACCGAGGTCAAACTCCCCTCGCAGAGAATGAAACACTCCGTTCATCACACGCTTCACCTGCAAGTACACATAGCTGGCCTCACTTTCATTGCTCAAAAATGATGAGTACATGACACATGCAAGCAGTGGCAGTAAACATGATCGCATCAATCAGCGATCATAGGTTGTACCTCGTAACTGTGAGCTATGATATGCAGCATTAGTCACGTAACAGGAATATTCTATACATATGTGTACGAGGCTATAAAAAACACAAACAGCTGCTTGCAGTATGTAAGTGACATATGTCATTATGTCATGACAATCTTAAAAACACCCTAACTGAGAAAACTGTGATTTATATTTAAAATGCAACTGAAATAATCAAGTGGTTCTGTTTCCAAGGTTGTCAGACAATTAATATTTAAGAATCGTTTTCATAGATCTTTGTTACAATACAGTGCTTTGAATGCATCCTGAAATACCTAGAATCTACATTTCTGAAGATTCATTATATTTATTACATATCTGACTTACATATCTGATATTAGTAATATCATAATCATACTCAGATTGTGTTCCGACTATGTCCGAAGGGTGTTGATTGTGGTGTTGTTGGATTGGTTTACATTAAACTGAACGGTTTCTAATTCATATGTAAAATGTGACAGGAGAAATATTTTAATATTCGTACTATTACAATAGGTGCACAGCCTATATGGGTTTATAGTATGCAACACATTACATATACTGAAAATCATGAAATAGTCATATACAAGATATCATATGCTATACTGTATACACACACACGAGAGTTATTAGGTAAACACAACGTAATTCAATACAACACCTCCACAAATTACAGCCTCAAAAATGGAGGCAACACAGGACAGTTGTCCTGAATTTGATTAGAAAATGCAAGC